>PVJS01030336.1:0-24164 GCA_004027185.1 Glis glis | reverse complement strand
TGCAAGATTCTTATTCCTGAGAATTGCTTTGGCTATTCTCAGTCTTTTGTTTCTCCATATGAAATTAATGACTGATTTTTCTAGATCTGTGAAAAATGATGTTGGTATTTTGATAGGGATTGCATTGATTCTATAGGTCATTTTTGGCAGAATGGCCATTTTGATAATATTTATTCTGCCTATCCAAGAGCAGGGGAGATCTTTCCATCTTCTAAGATCTTCTTCGATTTCTTTCTTCAGTATTTTATAGTTTTCATTGTAGAAGTCTTTTACCTCTTTGGTTAAGTTTATTCCTAGGTATTTGATTGGTTTTGAAGGTATTGTGAATGGAATTGTTTTCTGGATTTCTTTCTCAGTGGATTCATGGTTGGCATATATGAAAGCTACTGATTTTTTTAGATTGATCTTGTATCCAGCTACTTTGCTGAATTTGTTGATCAGCTCTAGTAGATTTTTGGTTGAGTTCTGGGTCTTCTAGATATAGGATCATGTCATCTGAAAATAAGGAGAATTTTAGTTCTTCTTTTCCTATTTGAATTCCTTTGATATTCTTCTCCTGTCTTAATGCTCTGGCAAGAGTTTCGAGGGCTATATTGAAAAGGAGTGTTGTTAGTGGGCAACCTTGTCTTGTTCCTGTTTTTAAGTGGAATTCTGGCAATTTTCTCCCATTCAATATGATGTTGGCTTTGGGTTTTTTATATATTAATTTAATGATGTTGAGGTATGTTCCTTCTATTCCGATCTTCTGTAGAGTTCTTAACATGAATGGGTGTTGAATTTTGTCAAATGCTTTTTCCTCATCTATTGAAATAATCATGTGATTCTTGTTTTTAGTTCGATTTGTGTGGTGGATAACATGTATTGTTTTGTGTATGTTGTACCAGCCTTGCTTTCCTGGGATGAAACCAACTTGGTCTTGGTGTATGATTTTCTCAATGTGGTCTTGAATGCGTATAGCTAGTATTTTGTTTAGAATTTTTGTGTCTATGTTCATTAATGATATTGGTCTGTGATTCTCTTTTCTTGAAGTATCTTTATTTGGCTTTGGTATTAATGTGATGTTGGCCTCGTAAAAGAAATTTGACCGAATTCCATCTCTTTCAATTTCACAGAATAGTTTGTGAAGTATTGGTTTTAGTTCTGTAAAGGTTTTGTAGAATTTGGCTGGAAAACCATCTGGACCTGGGCTTTTCTTTGATGGAAAACTTTTTATTGCTCTTTCTATCTCTGTGCTTGCTATTGGTTGATTCAGCTTTTCTATATCCTCTTGGTTCAATTTAGGTAGGTTTTGTGTCTAGAAATCTTCCGACTTCTTCCATGTTTTCCATTTTTATTGGAAAATAAGTTTTCAAAGTAGCTTCTTATGATCCTCTGGATTTCTCCACTATCTATGGTGATGTACCCCTTTTCATTTCTGCTTTTGGTAATTTGGGTTCTTTCTCTCCTTCTTTTGGTTAGGTTAGCAAGTGGTTTGTCAATTTTGTTAATCTTCTCAAAGAACCAGCTTCTTGTTTTGTTGATTCTTTGTATTGTTTTTTATTCTCTATTTCATTAATTTCTGCTCTGATTTTAGTTATCTCCTGCCACCTACTGGCTTTGGGCTGTGACTGTTCCTGTTTTTCAAGATCCTTGAGGTGTGTCATTAGATTGTTTATTTGGATGTGTTCTGTTTTTTTATGTGGCCACTCAGTGCTATAAATTTTCCTCTCATCACTGCCTTCAAGATGTCCCACAGATTTTGATATGTCATGTCTCTATTTTCATTTAATTCCAGGAATTTTTTATTTCTCCCGTTATTTCTTTTCTGATCCAGTCCTCGTTAGAAGTATATCATTCGGTCTCCATGTCCTTATGTGATTACTTTTAGTTTTACTGTTGTTAATTTCCAGTTTCATTCCATTGTGATCTGAGAAGATGCAGGGAATTATATCACATCTTTTGAATTTGCTGATACTTGCTTTGTGACCCATTATGTGGTCTATTTTGGAGAATGTTCTGTGGGCAGCTGAGAAAAATGTGAATTCAGGTGTTGCTGGTTGAAATAATCTATATGTGTCTATTAGATCCATTTGGTCTATAGTTTCCTTTAGGTCTGAACAATCTTTATTCATCTTTTGTCTGGAGGATCGATCTAGTGGCATGAGTGGTGTGTTGAAGTCTCCAATATTATTGTGTTTGGGTCTATTTGGGACCTGATGTCCCGAAGACTTTGATTTATGAATGTGGGTGCGCCCATATTTGGGGCGTAAATGTTTACTATTATTACATCTTCTTGTTGGATTGTTCCTTTTATTAGTAAGAAGTGACCCTCTTTGTCTCTTCAGATGTGTTTTAGCTTAAAGTCTGTTTTGTCAGATATTAGCGTTGCTACCCCTGCCTGATTTCGATCTCCGTTTGCATTGTATATCTTTTTCCATCCTTTTATCTTTAGCATATGAGTATCTTTGGCTAGAAGGTGAATTTCTTGTAAGCAGCATATATTTGGGTTATTCTTTTTAATCAACATTGCTGGTCAATGCCTTTTAATTTAGGAGTTGAGTCCTTTGACACTCAGTGTTATTATTGAGATATGATTTTTGTTTCCTGTCATTTTGAGTTCTATTTTCAGTTCTCTGTAGTGATAAATCTCCTTGTTTAGTTGCCTACCTGGTGGAGTTCACGTCTCCTGTGGTTCTAAAAATTGTTTGGTTTCCCTCCGTTGCGATTTATTTCTTTTAGGATTTCTCTAGTGTTGGTTTGGTTCTCATGAATTCTTTAATTTTTTGTTTATCATGGAACATTTTTATTTCTCCATCAATTTTAAATGATAGCTTTGCTGGATATATCAGTCTTGGAAGTTGTTTTCTTCCAGGGTCCGGAGTACTTCATACCAATCCCTCCTGGCATTCCTGACTTGGGTTGAGAAGTCTGGGGTGATTTTTATTGTTGTGCCCCTGTATGTCAACTGTTCTTTTGTTCTTGCTGCTTTTAGGATTCTTTCTTTGGCCTCTATGTTAGTCATTTTAATTATTATGTGGCGTGGGGAGGTCCTTCTTTGGTCCTGTTTTAATGGTGTTCTATATGTCTCCTGTATGTGAATATCCAAATCCTTTTCTATGTTCGGAAAATTCTCTGAAATTATTTCTTTGAAGAGGTTTCTTATACCCTTGGTCTGTGCTTCTAATCTTTCTTCAATGCCTTTTATCCTTAGATTAGGATGTCTTGTATTGTTCTGTATTTCTTGAATGGCCAGGGTGTGTTGTTGTAATAACTTCTGTATATCGTTGAATGTGTTTTCAGTTTTGAATAAACTGTCTTCCAGGAGTGATACCGTGTTTTCCATGTGGTCGAGCCTACTAGAGTTGGTTTCTATTACAGTCTTTAATTCATTTATTGACTCCTTTTCTTTCAGTGTTTCTTTCTGATTCTTTCTTAGAGCCTCAACTTCCTCCTTCATCTCCTCTATGCTTTCTTTGAGGCCTTTCATCATTCTGAAGATCAAAATTCTGAATTCTCCGTCTTGTAATCCTGTAGGTCAGTATTAGTAATCTCACTTGATGTATTGTGTTTCTTGTTTCTTCACTGTTCCTCATTTTCGTATTTTTGGTGTTTTCAATTTTGTGTTTCTGTTGCCTCTGCATCATCTTCCTTTCTGTGTATAAGACTTCTTGTTGGTCCCTGTGGACCCAATTGGGTCAGTGCACTACAGGCTGTGGTTCCCTCCCCTTTGTTTGACCAGGGTGTTGTCTGTGTGTGTGTGTGGGGGCACACATGTGAGGCGCACTTTAAGGTGCGGTGTTGGGTGTGGGCTCTGAGGCACAGGTGACAGTGCCGGAAGATGCCCAGTCTCTGAGACGCGGGTGCTGAGGGTCGCCTGGACCCCACAGGGTACACTCGGGCTCCGGGTCTCGGGAGGCATTGCCAGGGGTTGCCTGGGCTCTGATGTGCATTGCTGCGTATCTTGCGCAGGCTGAGGGGCGTGTGGGCTCCGGATATCGGGCGGCGGCACCTGAGGGTGCACGGGCGCTGAGGCACGGTGCAGAGGATTGCACGCGGGCCCCAGCGAGGTGCGTGGCTCCTGGATGTTGGGTGGTGGCGCAGGAGCATGCCCTGGCTCTGAGGCAGTGTGGAGGGTCGCGCGGATCTTGGGTGGCGGCGCCAGGAGGTATCTGGGCTCTGAAGTGCTGCACAGAGGCTCCCGTGCAGGTGAGAGAGGTACAGGCTCTGGATCATGGGTAGCAGCGCCGGAGGGCGTGGGGTTCCGAGGCGGGGCTTGGAGGGCCACCCAGGTCTCGGGTGGCAGAGTTAGAGTCCGGGGCTGGGTGTGGCTGGCCTAGGCAGGGCACGGGAGGCCGCCCGGGTGGAGCCGGATGTTGGGGCTGGCTTGGGCAGAGCTCAGGGGGCCGCCCTGGTTGCGTGGAACATTGGGGCTGGCCTGGGCGGGGCGCGGCTGGCCCGCTGGGATCTTGGCTGGCTTGGGGCTCCAGGGGATCGCATGGGCTCCTAGCGCAGTTAGGGGGAGGTGCGCGGCTGTGGCAGGAGCCCATGCTAGGGCAGCCTTTGAAGGGTATTCACCATTTGCTGCTGGGATGGCCACACCACTCACAGAATTCTGCTCTGGTTTCTCCTCCCGATTTGTTGGTGGCCTTGTTTACACCTTTTAAGTACATTTGGGGATGGGCATAATCAAGGCCTACTTTAGACTCTTTTCTGTTACCATAAAAAATAGAAGTTTCTTTCGCTGGTGATTCTGTAGACCTGGAAGGCCAAGTGCGTGGCGCCAGACTCTCGGGTGTCTGCGGGGGTCTGGCTGTGGCCTCGTAACCTGGAGGAGGCATCGCAGGGCAAGACAGAGTTCAGGGCCTCTCAGATTGCGTTTCCTCTTCCTCTGAGGCCATTGAGGGCCCTGGCCATATGGCTGCATTGAAGCCTGTTACCCCTGAAGGCCTCACCTCCAAGTCCATTAACATTGGTCTTGGGAGTGAGCTTCCAGCAGATGGGACTGGCGCCTGGCCAGGGAAAGAGGTGCAGCTCAGCCTGGGGCCTGGGAGGTGCGTGGTGCCTTGGAATTACACGAAACGTTCATTCTGACGTCTTTAATCCTCAGACCCGGCCAGCCCAAGGTAGACAGAAAATCTTTATTGAATCGATTGGGAATTTTTTTGCCTTTTAAATTTCCCAGCAGTGTTGTCAGCCCCTTTTCACGCAAACATTTGGCATCTTAAGGAGTTTCTGACAGTCATGATCCTGATGGGACATTTTAATAGATCTCCCTCAAAAATTTAATCTCTCTCAAGAGGCAGAAAATATATGGCTATTTAGCATTCAATAAACATGTTTATAGTGTTTCAGGAACTATTCTTTGTGGTGAGGATTATAGCAAAGAAAAAATAAATTAGAATCCCTGCCACAGGGAAGTTACATTCTAATGAACATTGAGGATTGAAATAGAAAATTTTACAATTAGATTACATATACATATGCATATATATTATATATAACACACATATATAAAGCTTGGAAAAATGTATATTATATACACATGTATATGTATACATTAAATTGGAATTTTTATACTTACATATATGTGTATACATACATATGTACACATAGAAATTTTTACCCACATACAAGTGACCACTAAATATTTACAAAAATGAATCATATCTGGTTTGTCCTCCATATTTATAGCTTCTACATCCAGAAATCTAACCAACCACAGAGCAAAAATATGGAAAAATAATTGTATCTGTATTGACTATGTACAGGATTTTTTTTTCTTGTCATAGTTCCCTAAATAATGCAGTATAACAAATGTTTACAATAGCATTTGCATTGTCGGTATTGTATACTCTAGAGATGGTTTCAAGTGTACAGGAGGAAGGTGTGGGTCATAGGACCCATTTTATATAAGGGCATCTTCAGGTTTTGGTATCCTAGGGGTGTTCTGGGACCAAACCCCCATGGATACCTAGGGGGGCCAGAAACTTAAATAATTATCATTTCACCTACAAAACACATTAAATTAAAAAACAGCCATTTTTCAAGACAATTGCCAGGAATGTTATTCTGCCTTTCAGTAATTAGATCATTTTGGGATTCAAACTTAAGCCTTGGAAAATGATACTATAATCCAGCCTTTTTCCTAAAGTGCCCATATCAAGGACATTTCTTTTACTATTCAAAAGTTAAGTTCAATTCTTACTTATGCATTGAAAATAAAATATAAATATGATTTGAGGAAAAGGAAATGCATTGTCGAAGAGGAATTAATACAAATGCGAGTCAGAGCTGGGCGTGGTGGTGCACGCTTGTAATCCCAGTACTTTGGGAGTTCGCGGCCAGCCTCAGCTCTCTTGCTCTCTCTCCTTCCCTCTCTCTCTCTCCTTAGCGAGGCCCTCCGCAACTTCGTGAGACCTGGTTTCAAAATAAAGTATAAAAAATAGGGCCGGGGGCGTAGCGCGGAGGTAGAACAAATGCAAGTCAGACAATAAGGAAAAATCAATGACTATGGAAAAGGTGTACTTAGTTAACACACAAGCTTGGAGTGAATTCCAGACAAGAGAGGGACAGATGGACCTGTTATTATTTTAGTGGTTTTGATGGAACTTCAAGTAATTAAGCTGCTTCAATCTGCGCCTTTCTAGTTGCCAACTTGGATGCTGAGGGGAGAAATGTCAAATGGAAAGGAAGCAACAGTAAAAAGGAAGGAGGACTGAGTAAACTGAGCTTGGCCCTGTCGTATTGAAGTGCCCAAGGGAGCTTTCATGTAATTGTGTTCTCAATTTGATTGGAAACGGGGGACAAAACAGTATCTTTGTAGTAAATGGAAGAAAGTGACTATTCCAACTTATTTGAAAGTGTGTTAGTCACTAGTGTATTAAAAATGTCAACCTGAGAGGTTTGCTGGTATATGGTTTAAGTGGAGAGCTGGAAAAGATGTAAATGGCTGTTCACCCAGAATTCACCTCCATCTTATATACCTAAACCAGTCTTCTCTGCATGCAAGATCTTAGATGCCGATAATCTTAATTTTGAGAGGGAGAGAAAAAAAGCATTTTCTAAGAGCTTTGAGTGACAACCCCAAAAAGAGAATAAAAATAAGACACAGTAACACAATTAGTGAAAATGCAAATTAGTCTGTTCAAATATAGCAATTTGATGATTGACCTTTGTTTTGCTTCCTGTCTCAAAAAGTGTCTTAATATTACCTCAAAGGGTCTCCACTAGAGATAACTAAATTGGTAGACATGACATGATGGTTTATGTCAATAGTTCCTAATTTTATTTTAGTTATAAATCTGTTAACTAAAAAAAAGAAGATGGACAAGGTCAAAGAAAATGCCACTTATCTAGGACTTGAAATTTGGGCACACTGCATCTGGGCAGCCTTGAATAGAGCTCTGCAAGGCAAATGCTGGAGGGCTTTTCCTTATTCTTTTGCACAGGGGATTTATATAGTTGTTTTGGGAGGCAGTTCACTGGTGAGCAGAAATCCTAAATTGCAAACCCATTCTGATTGGCTAGTTAATTAAAGTACTCCTAGCTGAGAGCTGTTGAAGACAGCAGACACTGACTTCAATTGTTCATCCAAGTTAATTGGAACATTCTGTTGTTGACCCTTTACAGGGGCAAGTGCAATCCTCTCACAATCCCCCACCTCCACTCTAGAAAGCCTCAGCCTGAATTACTTCATTTTCTTTCACAAATATCTTTGAGATGGGGATCAGAGTATGAGTCCCCTGCCTAGGAGAATGCATGTAAGGAAAAGATTTTGCAAAGAAAATATTTCAATGCAGCAGATATTGATTTTCTTCAAAAAAATCAGGAATGAAATGAAATGAAGCCTATTTCAGTGCCCAGTTCAGAGACCCAGAAGTAGAGTCATGGATCCCAGAGAGGTTCTTGGACCACAGGTTTAGAACTGATCATAAAATAAGTTTTGATTTGAAACTTCACAGAAGCTCAAGTTCAGAGAGAAAGACCTCTTCCATTCCCAGAGCCAACATATGGCTTTTTAAAGTGCAGCACATACAGCATGGAGGGAGCTCACTGAAGATCCAATGAAGCAGAGTCCTCCAAGCTGTCTTGAATTCAGTCGAAGTATCTTTCTCAATGGTAACCAACACCGCAACGAATAGCTTTGACCGCACATGTTCACACTTGACTAATTATTTTCTTAATGTGTACTCTTTTTTTTTTTTTTGCAGTACTGGGGACTGAACCCAGGGGCGTTCTACCTCCACGCTACACCCCCGGCCCTATTTTTTTTTATACTTTATTTTGAAACTGGGTCTCACGAAGTTGCGGAGGGCCTCACTAGGTAGAGAGAGAGAGAGAGAGAGGCAGGGAGAGAGAGAGAGAACTGAGGCTGGCCATGAACCCGGATCCTCCGGTCTCTGCCTCCCAAAGTACTGGGATTACAAGCGTGCGCTACCACGCCTGGCCTAATGTGTACTCTTGAAGAAGAAATTTTTAATCCAACAGTAGGTGCATCTTTAAAGGTTTTAATACTTATGGCCAAATGTTCTCACAGAAAGTCTATATCAATTTGTGTTCACATAAGCAGAGTCTGAAATTGCCCCCACCTTCCAAATCCTCACAAACACTTCTTTGTCCTTCTCCTGTTGCTTTTCTAGTTACTTCATGTATTTCATTCATGGAAACACCCATTTATCATTGCTTTAAAATGAGGGGGTCATGCTGGGAAAGTCAAGGCCACAGTGCACTAGACAAGCCAAGGTAGCCATAAGCTCCTGAGAAAAATGAGTGAAATATCTGGGGAGCATGGACATTAGAAAAGAAAGATTTCCCTAAATAGGAAAATCTATATTTGAAGAAGGAGAATCAATATTTCAGACAAAATAAGACTTGAAAATAAGCCTAAGAATAGTTCTTGAAGAGATAAGGAAAGACATTGAAAGCATGAAGTAAAAACAAATAAACATAAATAAGAAATCAGCTAGTAACACAGGATATGAACATTAATAGTTGCAGGAATGCCTTGGATAGAATGAATTAAAGCATTAACTGGATACAGATGAAGAATCAACCAGTAACCTAGAAAATCTGATCAAGGTGCTGATCTAGAAAGTGTAAGGAAGGAATAAAGAGATGAAAATAGTGAAGGAAAAGTTAAGAGACATGGAAGGCAGGCAAAGTTCAGGGGAAAACACCCTGAGAATGGACACCAACGTCACTCACTCATGATGACGTACCAAGTTCATAATATAAACTCAGTAAGAGTGTGTCCCCAGTAGTGAGTGTAAATATGCTGATTTTTCTATTAAAGAAGAAAAATACTTTTGGGGGGGATTGGGGATTGAACCCAGGGGCATTCTACCTCTAAGCTACACCCCCAGCACTATTTTATTTTTATTTTTGAAACAGGGTCTCACTAGTTTGATGAGAGTCTCAATGCTTGCTGAGGCCGTCCTCCTGTCTCAGCCTCCCAAGTATTGGGATTACAAGCATGCGCCACCATGCCCAGCTCAGAAAAAAAGAATGGACCCCAGCGGCCACTGCACCCGTCCTGGACCCCAGTGTCCTCCCACGCGGCTCAGCGGCCCCTGCACCAGGGCCCAGACCCCAGCGTTGTCCCGTGCGGCTCAGTGGCCCCTGTGCCAGGCCCCGGACCCCGGCATCCTCCCATGTCACTCCGGTGGCCCCTATGCCCGGACCCAGGCCCCGGCATCCTCCCACATCACCCCAGCAGCCCCTGTGCCAGGCTCCAGACCCAGCATCCTCCTGCATGGCCCAATGGCCCCTGCGTCCACCCCGGGCCCTGGCATCCAGACCCCGGCGTCCTTGCGCGTCACCCCAGTGGGCCCTGCGCCCACTCCGGACCCTGGCCCCGGACCCCGGCATCCTCCCGCACGGCCCAGCAGCCCCTGCGCCAGGCCCGGGGCCCGGGCGTCCTCCTGCGTCACTCCGGCGGCCCCTACACCTGGCCCCGGACTCCGGTGTCCTCCTGGGTGACCCGGGCAGTGCTTCACTCCCAGCCTTGGACCCCCGCACCCCACCTCAGACTCCCATGTCCTCCTGCGCGACCCAGGTGGCCCTCTGTGCCATGCCTCAGACCCCAGTGCCACACTGCGTGACCTAGGCGGCCCCCCAAGCCCGGCCTTGGACCCCGGCGACCTCCTGTGCCTCCCGGGCAGCCTTCACCCGAGACCCAGAGCGTGCACCTCTCTCCCCTGCACGGGAGCCTCTGTGCCACGCTTCAGAGCCCGGATACCCTCTGGCACCACCACCCAAGACCTGCGCGACTCTCCGGGCTGTCTGTGAGCCAGGACATTCTCTGGCACTGCCACCTGAGATCCAGGAGCACACACTCCACTCTGGGACCCACGCGTGATCCTCTGTGCCACGCCTCAGAGCCTGTGCATCCCTAGGCACTGCTACCCGATACCCGGAGCTCGCAGCCCCCATGGGCCCCCGCAAAATCCTCAGTGCAGTGCATAAGAGACTGGGCACCCTCCAGTGACATTGCCCATGACCAGGAGAACGTGTGCATCCCTTGGGGCCCGGGCAACCCCCAGCACCCGCGCCTCAAAAACTGGGCACCTACCGGCACCGGCACCCATGCCTCGAAGTGTTCCTCATGTGCCAACACCTGAGCTCTGGAGCCTGCATACCCCTCCACACACACACACACACACACACACACACACACACACACACACACACACAATACCATGCCCCAGCCAACTGGACAAGACAGAACCACACTCTGCAGCGTACTGACCCAATTGGGAATACAGGGACCATCAAAAGGCCTTATACACAGAAAGGAAGATGATGCAGAGGCAACAGAAACACAAAATAGAAAACACCGAAAATAAAAGAATGAGGAACAGTAAGGAAGAATCAGAAAGAATGCCAGGAGGGATTGGTATGAAGTACTCCGGACCCTGGAAGAAAACAACTTCCAACCAAGATTGATATATTCAGCAAAGCTATCATTTAAAATTGATGGAGAAATAAAAATGCTCCATGATAAACAAGCACTTAAAGAATTCATGAGGACCAAGCCAACACTAGAGAAAATCCTAAAAGAAATAAACCACAAAGAAGGAAAAACAAGCAGTTTTCAGAACCACAGGAGAGGTGAATTCCACCAGGTAGGCAACTAAACAAGGAGATTTATCACTACAGCAAACAGAAAATAGAACTCAAAATGACAGGAAACAACAATCATATCTCAATAATAACTTTGAATGTCAAAGGACTCAACTCCCCAATTAAAAGGCATAGACTGACAATGTGTATCAAAAAGCATAACCCAACTATATGCTGTGTACAAGAAACTCACCTTCTAGCCAAAGATACTCATACGCTAAAGGTGAAAGGATGGAAAAAGATATACCATGCAAACGGAGATCAAAAACAAGCAGGGGTAGCAACGCTTATATCAGACAAAACAGTCTTTATGTGAAAACACATCAGAAGAGACAAAGAGGGTCACCTCTTACTAATAAAAGGAACAATCCAACAAGAAGATATAATAATAGTAAATATTTACGTCCCAAATATGGGCGCACCCACATTCATAAAACAAAGTCTTCGGGACATCAGGTCCCAAATAGACCCAAACACAATAATATTGGGAGACTTCAACACACCACTCATGCCACTAGATCCATCCTCCAGACAAAAGATGAATAAAGATTGTTTAGACCTAAAGAAAACCATAGACCAAATGGATCTAATAGACACATACAGATTATTTCAACTAACAACACCTGAATACAAATTTTTCTCAGCTACCCACAGAACATTCCTCAAAATAGACCATACACTGGGTCACAAAGCAAGTACCAGCAAATTCAAAAGATGTGATATAATTTCCTGCATCTTCTCAGATCACAATGGATTGAAACTGGAAATTAACCACAGGAAGACAAAAAGTAATCACATAAGTACATGGAGACTGAACGATACACTCCTGAATGAGAACTGGATCAGAAAAGAAATAACGGGAGAAATAAAAAAATTCCTGGAAGTAAATGAAATAGAGACATGACATATCAAATCTGTGGGACATCTTGAAGGCGGTGATAAGAGGAAAATTTATAGCGCTGAGTGCCCACATAAGAAAAACAGAAAACATCCAAGTAAATAACCTCATGACACACCTCAAGGATCTTGAAAAACAGGAACAGTCACAGCCCAAAGCCAGTAGGTGGCAGGAGATAACTAAAATCAGAGCAGAAATTAATGAAATAGAAAATAAAAAAAATACAAAGAATCAACAAAAAAAGAAGGTGGTTCTTTGAGAAGATTAACAAGATTGATAAACCACTAGCTAAACTAACCAAAAGAAGAGAATCAACTCAAATTACCAAAATCAGAAATGAAAAAGGGGACATCACCACAGATAGTGGAGAAATACAGAGGATCATAAGCTACTTTGAAAACTTATATTCCAATAAAATGGAAAACATGGAAGAAGTCGAAAGATTTCTAGACACATACAACCTACCTAAATTGAACCAAGAGGATATAGAAAAACTAAATCAAGCAATAGCAAGCACACAGATAGAAACAGCAATAAAAAGTCTTCCATCAAAGAAAAGCCCAGGTCCAGATGGTTTTCCAGCTGAATTTTACAAAACCTTGACAGACGAACTAAAACCAACACTTCACAAGCTATTCCGTGAAATTAAAAGAGATGGAATTCTCCCAAATTCCTTTTACGAGGCCAACATCACATTAATACCAAAGCCAAATAAAGATACCTCAAGGAAAGAAAATTACAGACCAATATCATTAATGAACATAGACGCAAAAATTCTAAATAAAATACTAGCTATACACATTCAAAACCATATTGAGAAAATCGTCCATCAACAGATGAATGGATTACAAAATTATGGGAAATACAATGGAATTCTCCTCAGCAATAAAGAGGAACAAAATAACAGCATTTGCAAGAAAATGGAAGGATCTGGAGAACATTATGTTAAGTGAGATTAGCCAATCACAAAAAAAGAAGGGGCATATGTTTTCATTAATATGTGCGACCTAGGGAGTAGTGGGGACACAAAAGGGACTCCAGTGATAATTGACAACCCTCAGTGGTGCAAGGGAAGTGGTACAAGGGAAGGGGAAGGGCAAGAAAGAAGTGAATCTATGGAATTACTATCATAAACAATGTGTACATATGAGATTATACCAACATCATTCTTAGTGCTACATGTGTGGGGGGAGGGACACCAAGAGCTGTGGTGCATGTAAACTGATATTCATTGTGATGTGAGACTACAATGCACCAATAAAAACACGTAAAGAAAAAGAAATTCCAAATATAACTATAATGAGATACTACTATACATCTACTATACATCTACGAACGGGCTAAAATGAAAAGATAGATAATACCAAGTATTGGCGAGGAATTATAGCAGTGGAAACTCATATTCTTTGCAATAAAGTGTGTAAATTGGTACAAAAAAGAAAAAAGACTCTTCAGACACAATTTTTTTGTCTATAAGCATAACTGATCTCTGATTTATTTGATCCAAGTTAAGAAACAGCACAAAAATGGTTACTTTCAGAATTGTTTTCCTTTAAGCAACAATAACATAGGTATTTTTCCTCCTTTTAAAAATTTTCTTTCAAAACCTTTTTTTCCAAGGCAACTTTGTGATAGTCTCCATTTTTATACTTAGTCTTTCAAATTGGGAAATCATGAGTCACGATTGGTAGAGACTAAGGAAAATATCTATCAGAATGAGCCACATTTGATAAAAAGAGTTATGGCCTCTGTATCACACTGAAAAATAGGATAGTTTCCAACAAGCCATGTGTTTCCTAGAGATTTACTCTAAATTGTGGTATTATATGGGAATCTAAGCAGCGGAGCTAGAGGATACCACCTCATACAACCCTGTTGATGAATAGGCGAGGAAACTGAGACACAGTGAGACAATGTCACCAAGCCAGTGGGGGCAACAGCTGAACCGGAATCTTCGATCTCCCTGGCCATTTCTTGCACAATATCAGTGAGGCAAAATTATGAGAATGAAATATTGACTACATTATGCAGATCTGCAAGAAAACCATTTATATAGTCTGGGAAGCTTGCAGGGGAAAGGAGATGGGCCTGGAAGTGCAGGGGGCCAATATGTACACAGGCGATGGACGGAGATAAGAGACAGAGAAGCAGGTGGAGGGAGGATGCCTTCAGCAAGACCTGGTCTAGAAGGGATCCTCATCCAGGATCCCCTATGGGAAACCACGCCCAGGCCACCCCTCCTCACTGGCCTCTTACTCCATGTGCACTTTAACTGCATCCCGTCTACTCACTATGCCTTTCCGCTGTGTGGCCATCACCTCAATTCTCTACATCTTCAATCTCTTCCACAAATGCTCTTCTTCTTGTTCTAATTGAAACCTGGCTTTCCCCAGCACTCTGTGACCTCTGAAATATACCCAGTAGCTAGCTGGCTGGTAGTCACTCCCACAATTCTGGAACCACTGGTCTGAAAGTAAAAGACTTGCTTCCTTCCTCCTGCTGCTTCAGATCCAATCCTCTTCCTTCCCGATTCCCCCCAGACCCCTGTCTTTGAACCTCACGCCATCGGCCATGAAACCCTCGAGTTTCCTCTTTTTCAGGCATCTGCAGACACTTTCAGGCCCTTAGTTCTTCCTCCTCACTTCTTGGTGATTAGCTGGCTCATCGTCACTCTTTCCAACAGCACTCCTGCTATTTTTGGTAATTGCAATAGCTGCATGATTGGTTCTTCAAACACCCACGCTGAGGTTATAGCTCTTTGAAGTCCCCGCTTTATGGAGGGAGAGTCTCCTATTCCCAAATTCATACGTGGGTAGTTACTGAGCTTGGCTCTTTCTCCCAGGAAGCCATGAATCCAAAGTTCAAATTCATGAAGTTTGACAAATAAGCTGAAGGTTAAAAACTGGCTTAGTTCTTGGCCTATCTCCTTAGGTTTTGACTTTTGCTAAACAACTGGCTTGAGTATTTTTTCATGGATTTATTTTTTTGCTACAACAAAGATACACAGAAACGTGGGCCACAACTTAGATAAGGAGAGCAGTAATAGAGAAGGGGTGGGTTTGAAGAAGTAAAACTGATATTAATATGAGTTGGTGACAAATTGGGCAGGGTTCAATGTAGTTATGTCTGAAATGGGAACAGATGGTTTTTAGTATGCTCTGTGGGAGGGGACCCCAGGAAACAGTTCATGTGCCCAAACATCCATTGCCTCCAACCAAATAGATGTAAATGCACACAAATGATTTCACTAGATTTTGAATTTCATAGAGACCAGTACATTGGGTAAGGGTTTTCTCCCTTCTTTATTAAATGTGGCGGAGCATTTCTTACAGCTCATGGCATTAATGGGTTACTAAGCCTGTGGCTACCTCTAAAACTGTACTTGTTCTAATATCATTTGTCTGTGGAAAAACACTCTCTACAGAAGCAAAAATGTCCACTGCAGACTTCTTTTTTGTTGGTACTCTTTGTTCATAATTACTGTTCTAGCCTTCCAAGGTCAAGGGTCAAGCCTTCCAAGGTCAAGTGGAGGTGTGGAAATTGTCTCACAGGGACGGCCTGGGAGTTTTGCTCTGGTTTCAGGGTCCTCAGCTAGCCACCCAATCCCAAATAATTATGCACTGGTCATGTATTCTTGGACCACTCCCATTCCTCATAGGTGCTTTCAGCACAAGAACCATTTAGGTCTGAGGTTTTTAGTCAAGATATGCATTTAGCCCTTTAAAGAGCAGAGTGCCTTGCCAGGCACAATGGAGGCCCCCACCGTGATCTACTGGCCTGTGAGCCCGTGTTCTCCTGGAGCAGTGTGCCTTGGAAGGGACCCCCACACTTTCTCGTGCTCACCAGGGAGGCCTGGAATGCTCTCTTCCTTTGGTCCTCTTGGAAAGCTTCCTTCAAGACCCAGCCTTCATGATGCTCCCGCCGAGGCATCCCCACAAAACTCGTAGTCACTACAATGTTCTCTCCTGCCACATCGTATGTTCCTTGAAGCCGGAGTCTAGAATATTCTAGCTTTTCTCCTAGCAACTAATACATGGCAAGTATTCAATATTTATCCTGATTTGCTCTAGACTTACTTTTTTAGTAGCAAGGGCATGAGTCCTGGAAGGCAGAGGGGCTGGAGAGGGAAAGTAAGGCTGGGGGTATAGAAAGTGTACACACACACACACACACACACACACACATAAACACATACACATATATAATTATAGAAAGTATACACACACACACATATAAAATTTTGTGCATGTGTGTTTTTAACAGGAATTTACATATGTATATATGCATATATATGTATATAAATATGTACATATACAAATATATGTGTGTGTGTATATATATATATATATATGTATACACATGCACACATATATTCTTATGCACCCTTATGTTCCACCATTCCTGAAGCAAGTAATGTGTTATATAAACTTATAAAGCAATAATGGCCGGGCGTTGTGGCGCACACTTGTAATCCCAGTACTTGGGAGGCTGAGACAGGAGGATCGCAGGTTTGCGGCCAGCCTCAGCTACTTAGTGAGACCCTCCACAACTTAGTGAAACCCTGTTTCAAAATAAAGAATAAAAAATAGGACTGGGGGTTTAGCTCAGAGGTAGAATGCCCCTGGGTTCAATCCCCAGTACTGCAAAAAAAAAAAAAAAGCAATAAAGCAATAATGACTAAGGCCTTTTCCATTTCCTTCACTTCTTTCCATTTTTCCCTCAGTTGAGCATGGGAAAGGGAGGATGAAATCATCATAATTACTGTGCCAGACAGAAGCTGAAAGGACACAGTTCCTTCTTAGGTTGTTCTGGGCTGGCAGGGTCCTCGTGTGCCCCTGGGAAAGTAAGGAAAGCAGCTTTGTCTTGTCTGTGAATGAGGTGTAATGACATCCCTGCTGAGCAGTAGCCTGTGGTGAGGGCAGGCAGACCCAGCCTCATGGATGCCATTCCTTGCACACTGCGGCCTTCCATGGCCCCATGAGTCATCTCTGCAGCAGAGGCAGCCGCAGTGGCCTCTGTCAACCTGGGGTCCTCTGTCTCAGGTGGCTGCTGCTTGCTCACCAGCTAATAGGTGATTAATCTGGTCTGCCCCTTGTAGGGTTCTGTCTAAATAGAATCCAATAAAGTCCTTACAAATGAGTTAACCAGAATACAGCCTGCTCCCAGTGTGTTCAAACCCATGACTCTTTTTGCAGAAGCATATAACCCCAGCTGATGTTTTATTTAACCAAAACAAAATAAAGCAGAGCAAAAAAAAAAAAAAAAACCCTTGGTTTATACGAGGAGCTACTCAGGGTAGTGAACAATCACATCCATAGTGAATTTTTGGTCCAGTTGACTCACCAGCCGCAGTTCATTAGGAGGCAATTAGAAAGAAGAGAGATCCCAGGGCAGGGGAGGGAAGGGAATTATAACTGGCAGCTTCCTATTGCTGAAGCCCCTGTGACATTTCTCACTGAATCCTTATGACCCTCTCTGATAACTATTGCTAACACAATTTTAAAGGTAGAGAAAAGACACTCAGAATTTATAAAAAGAAGGGACAATATATTATCAGGGAATAGAAAATTTTTTCATTAATCTAGGAAGTATTGAAGGAGCTTTGGAATTTTGGAGGTAGTTACCTTAGATTAATTGTGAAGGTAAGGCCAAAAAATTAGGCCATAACTTCGCAGATTTATCCTTCAATGCCCTTATTAAATATAGCTATAATTGCTAGATTAATTATATAAATTGACTGGGGTCCTTCATGCATTGAATTTACTCACAGACTAAATCATCTCATAATAAATAGGTCATTATGAAAGGAGTAGAAATAATCACTCAGTGTCAGAATTTAATTTCCCATCTACCTTTCTAAAAAAAAGTGATGTGAGAGGATGTCTTCACAACTTTAACAAGCACATACATACAAAAAATAAATCTTTCTCTACGCCATGGCTGCTAGGTAATAATTGGAACCATCTGCTCTTCCTGAACATAAATGTGCCCCAACCCAGCCAGCTGTGAGGTGTGCAATGAGGAATGTTTTTTTCTTTTCCCCATTAAAATATATCTCCATAGTATAGAGGGATTGTAAATTTTATACAATAATTTAAAGGAAATAAACAATAGAAAAATGCTATTCTTTACTATCATAATCTCCTTAATCCTAAAACAGACATAAATGGAAATAAAGAGAAGGCGAAAGATTTAGTGGCAAGATTTCCTATTGACTAACTAAAATCTGAATTGAGAAAAAGTCTTTGATTCTCTCCTTTCTTGAGTTTGTATATATATATTAGTCAGCTTTCTGTCAGTGTGAAAAATAACTCAGATAATCAGCTTATAAGAAGGAAAAGTTTATTTTGGTTGATAGTTTCAGTTCATGGTCACTTGGCCCTGTTGCTCTGGGCCTGTGGCAGCACAGTACATCATGGTGGGAGTGCATGGTAAAAGCTCGTTCATCTCATGGCAGCTGGGAAACAAAAGAGAAAGAGCTGAAGTCCGGATATCCCCTTCAAGGACACACCCCCAAAGACCTAACTTACTTCCACTAGACCCCGCCTCTTAAAAAGTTCCACCATCTCCCAGTAGCAGAGAATATTCAAGATCCAAACTATAGACACAGAAAGCTGCAATCCCGAGACGGCAGGAGCGGTGAGCCATCTTACCCCGGTCCCTACTGCCGGGGCTAACAACCCCCGGCACGACAGACAGATCTGAAGGAGAAACCGGAATAGAATTCCAAGAGTGGTGGGGCCATCACAGCAGCAGATCGTGGGCTCCTGCCCCAACCGAGCACCTCCCCCTCCACAGCGCGATCCCCAGCACCCTGCATCGGAGCCCCGCGCCAGCCAAGATCAGGGGAGGTCTCTGCGCCCAGCGCCCTGCGCCCCACACCTTGCGCACTGTGCGGTGCCCCACTCCCTGCGACCCGCCGCCCTGCACAACCGGGCAGCCAGCTGTGCCCTACCACTCGAGACCAGGGCGGCCCCGCCCCCTGCGCCCGCCTAGGCCAGCAGCACCTCTGCCACACAGGCGGGCGGTCCGACACTCCGGCCCAGGCAACCAGCCACATCATCCCATGCCCCGCAGCCCCATGCCCCTAGCCAAGACCCGTGCGCTCCGTGGCCCCACACCACCACGCCCCGTGCCCTGCGGCCCTACACCCCCATCCCAGACCGGGGCGGCTCATGGCCCGCACACCCGTGGCTTGTGCACCCTTGGCTCACGCCCTCTTGGCTCACGCACCGCGGCCCCGTGACCCGCCTACACAATCTGCGCCATCCTGTACAATCAGGCAACCAGACGCGCCCTCGGCTTGCGCCCTCTCAGCTTGTGTCCCGCGGCCCCACGCCCCACGGCCCGTGGCTCTGCAACCCGCCTAGACAAGCCGCGCCATCCTGCACAATTGGGCGGCCAGGTGTGCCCCCCCACTCACGACCAGAGCGGGCCTGCCCCCTGCGCCAGCCTAGGCCAGCAGCGACTCTGCGGGTGGCCAGACACGCCGGCCCCGGGAAACCAGCCACATCACCCCGTGCGACCAGGGAGAACCGGGCACCCCACAGGCACATGCTCCCAGCCAAGGACTGGGGACCCAGTGGCTCCACGCCCTGTGCCCTGCAGCCCCACACCCCCAGCCCAGACCCAAGCGGCCCACGGCCCGCCCCCCGTGGCTTGTGCCCCAGCAGCCCCTCGACACCACGCCCCGCGACCCTGTGACCGGCCTGCACAAGCCGCGCTGACCCACACAACCAGGCGACCAGCCGCACCCTCCCACGCGGGACCAGGATGGCCCCCACCCCCTGCCTTCACGCGTGACCAGGGCGGCTAGCTGCACCCAGTCTAGGCCAGCTGCGCAATCCTGTGCAACCCAGGCAGTCAGACACGTGAACCAGTGTGACACAGGTGAACAGCCGCGCTGTCCAGCAAGATCAGGGCAAACAGCCGCGCCCAGCCCAAGCCAGCTGTGCTGTACCGTGCAACCCAGGAGCCCCTGTGCTGCACCTCAGAGCCCGGATACCCTCTGGCACCACCACTTAAAACCCACACGACCCTCCACACGGCCTTAGAGCCAGGGCACGCACCGGCACCACCACCAAATTTCAGGAGCCCAAGCACCTCACGTGGGCCCGCGTGTGATCCTTAGCACAGTGCCTCAGCGCCTGTGCACCATCAGGCACTACCACCTGATACCCAGAGCTCGCACCCACCAGGGACTGTGCGAGATACGCAGCACTGCGCATCAGAGCCCGAGCAACCTCCAGCGACACCCCCCGAGACTCGGAGCACGTGTGTACATGCGCCTGGGAGACCGGGTATCTTCCGGCACCATCACCCGCGCCTCGGAGCCCACATCCAACACCTTGCCTTGAAATGCGCCTCACGTGCCAACACCCGAGCTCCGGACCCTGTGTGCCCCCCCCACATACACACACCGCACCCTGGTCAACAAGATGAGAGGGAACCACAACCTGCAGCGTACTAACCCAATTGGATCTACAGGGACCAACAACAGGTCTTATACATAGAAAGGAAAATGATGTGGAGGCAACAGAAACACAAAATTGAAAACATCGAAAATACGAGAATGAGGAACAGTGAAGATACAAGAAATACTCACAATGCATCAAGTGAGTTTACTGATACTGACCTACAGGAAATGCAAGACGGAGAATTCAGAATTTTGATGTTCAGAATGATGAAAGGCCTCAAAGAAAGCGTACAGGAGATGAAGGAAGAAGTTGAGGCTCTAAGAAAGAATCAGAAAGAAACACTGAACAAAATGAAAGAGGCAATAAACAAATTAAAGATTGCAATAGAAACCAACTCCAGTGGGCTTGACCACATGGAAAACAGGGTATCACTCCTGGAAGACAGTTCATTCAAAACTGAAAACACAGTGAACGATATACAGAAGATGTTACAACAACACACCCTGGCCATCCAAGAAATACAAGACAATGCAAGACGTCCTAATCTAAGGATAAAAGGCATTGAAGAAGGACTAGAAACACAGACTAAGAGTATAAAAAACCTCTTTAAAGAAATAATCTCAGAGAACTTTCCGAGTATAGAAAAGGACTTGGACATTCACATACAGGAGGCATATAGAACACCGTCAAGACAGGACCAAAGAAGGACCTCACCACGCTATGTAATAATTAAAATGTCTAATGTAGAGGCCAAAGAAAGAATCTTAAAAGCAGCAAGAACAAAAGAAAGGGTGACATACAGGGGCAAAACAATAAAAATTACCCCAGACTTCTCAACCCAAGTCAGGAATGCCAGGAGGGATTGGTATGGAGTACTCCGGACTCTGGAACAAAACAACTTCCAACCAAGACTGGTATATCCAGCAAAGCTATCATTTAAAATTGATGGAGAAATAAAAACGGTTCATGATAAACAAACACTTAAAGAATTCATGAGGACCAAGCCAACACTGGAGAAAATCCTAAAAGAAATAAATCAAAAAGAAAGAAAACAAGCAATTTTCAGAACCACAGGAGAGATGAACTACACCAGGTAGGCAACTAAACAAGGAGATGTGTCACTACAGCAAACAGAAAATAAAACTCAAAATGACAGGAAACAACAATCATATCTCAATAATAACATTGAATGTCAAAGGACTCAACTCCCCAATTAAAAGGCATGGACTAGCAATGTGGATTAAAAAGCATAATCCAACTATATGCTGTTCACAAGAAACTCACCTTCAAGCCAAAGATACTCATACACTAAAGATAAAAGGATGGAAAAAGATATATCATGCAAATGGAGATCGAAAACAAGCAGGGGTAGCAACGCTTATATCAGACAAAACAAACTTTAAACTAAAACACATCAGAAGAGACAAAACAGGCCACTTCTTACTAATAAAAGGAACAATCCAACAAGAAGATATAACAATAGTAAACATTTACGCCCCAAATGTGGGCACACCCGCATTCATAAAACAAATTCTTCAGGACTTCAGGTCCCAAATAGACCCAAACACAATAATATTGGGAGACCTCAACACACCACTCATGCCACTAGATTGCTCCTCCAGACAAAAGATGAATAAAGACGGTTCAGACCTAAAGCAAACCATAGACCAGATGGATCTAATAGACACATACAGATTATTTCAACCAGCAACAACTGAATACACATTTTTC
The DNA here is from genome assembly GCA_004027185.1 of Glis glis. NCBI lineage: Eukaryota > Metazoa > Chordata > Mammalia > Rodentia > Gliridae > Glis > Glis glis. The sequence goes on along the minus strand of PVJS01030336.1, from coordinate 2,018 downwards.
TCAGCTGCCCACAGAACATTCACCAAAATAGATCACATACTGGGTCATAAAGCAAGCACCAGCAAATTCAAAAGATGTGTTATAATTCCCTGCATCTTCTCAGATCACAATGGAATGAAACTGGAAATTAACCACAAGAAGACAAAAAGTAATTACATAAGTACATGGAGACTGAACGATACACTTCTGAACGAGGAATGGATCAGAAAAGAAATAAGGGGAGAAATAAAAAGATTCCTAGAATTAAATGAAAACATAGACACAACGTACCAAAACCTATGGGACACTTTGAAGGCAGTGTTAAGAGGAAAATTTATAGCACTGAGTGCCCACATAAGAAAAACAGATGACATCAATATAAATAACCTAATGACACACCTCAAGGATCTTGAAAAGCAGGAACAGTCGAATCCCAAAGCCAGTAGGAGGCAGGAGATAACTAAAGTCAGAGCAGAAATTAATGAAATAGAGAATAAAAAAAAATACAAAGAATCAACAAAACAAAAAGCTGGTTCTTTGAGAAGATTAACAAGATTGACAAACCACTAGCTAACCTAACCAAAAGAAGGAGAGAATCAACCCAAATCACCAAAATCAGAAATGAAAAAGGGGACATCACCACAGATAGTGAAGAAATCCAGAGGATCATAAGAAACTACTTGGAAAACTTATATTCCAATAAAATGGAAAACCTAGAAGAAATCGAAAGATTTCTAGACACATACAACCTACCTAAATTGAACCAAGAGGATATAGAAAACCTGAATCAACCAATAGCAAGCACAGAGATAGAAACATCAATAAAGAGTATGCCATCAAAGAAAAGCCCAGGTCCAGATGGTTTTCCACCCGAATTCTACAAAACCTTTACAGAAGAACTAAAACCAATACTTCACAAACTATTCTGTGAAATTGAAAGAGATGGAATTCTTCCAAATTCCTTTTATAAGGCCAACATCACATTAATACCAAAGCCAAATAAAGACACTTCAAGAAAAGAGAATTACAGGCCAATATCATTAATGAACATAGATGCAAAAATTCTAAATATAATACTAGCCATGTGCATTCAAAACCGTATTGAGAAAATCGTACATCATGACCAAGTTGGTTTCATCCCAGGAAAGCAAGGCTGGTTCAACATATACAAAACAATACACGTTATTCACCATATAAATTGAACTAAAAACAAGAATCACATGATCATTTCAATAGATGAGGAAAAAGCATTTGACAAAATTCAACACTCATTCATGTTAGGAACTCTACAGAAGATTGGAATAGAAGGAACATACCTCAACATCATTAAATCAATATATAAGAAACCCAAAGCCAACATCATATTGAATGGGGGAAAATTGCCAGAATTCCACTTAAAAACGGGAACAAGACAAGGTTGCCCACTATCACCACTCCTTTTCAACATAGTCCTTGAAACTCTTGCCAGAGCAATAAGACAGAAGAAGAATATCAAAGGAATTCAAATAGGAAAAGAAGAACTAAAATTCTCCTTATTTTCAGATGACATGATCCTATATCTAGAAGACCCAGAGAACTCAACCAAAAATCTACTAGAGCTGTTCAACAAATTCAGCAAAGTAGCTGGATATAAGATCAATCTAAAAAAATCAGTAGCTTTCATATATGCCAACCATGAATCCACTGAGAAAGAAATCCAGAAAACAATTCCATTCACAATAACTTCAAAACCAATCAAATACCTAGGAATAAACTTAACCAAAGAGGTAAAAGACCTCTACAATGAAAACTATGAAATACTGAAGAAAGAAATCGAAGAAGATCTTAGAAGATGGAAAGATCTCCCCTGCTCTTGGATAGGCAGAATAAATATTATCAAAATGGCCATTCTGCCAAAAATGACCTATAGAATCAATGCAATCCCTATCAAAATACCAACATCATTTTTCACAGATCTAGAAAAATCAGTCATTAATTTCATATGGAGAAACAAAAGACTGAGAATAGCCAAAGCAATTCTCAGGAATAAGAATCTTGCA
>PVJS01030335.1:0-24166 GCA_004027185.1 Glis glis | reverse complement strand
TATCTGCCTCCCTTACCAGCACTGCAGTAGCAACTACAGCCCATAGACAAGCCAGCCAGCCTCCAGCAACAGAGTCCAGTTTCTTAGACAAATATGTCACTGGTCTCTTCCAGGGGCCCAAAGTCTGCACTAGGACCCCTTTGGCTATTCCCCTGGGCTTCACTGACAAATAAATGAAATGGCTTGGTGATATCAGGGATAGCCAAGGCAAGGGCCAATACCAGTGCCTTTTTACAGTCTTAAAAGCCTCCTGTTCTACTTTGGACCATTTGAGGGGCCCATTTCTCTTAAGGCTGGCATACAGTGGCTTTGCAATATCAGAAAAACCCAGGACCCATAACCGGCAATATCCTATTGTTTTCAAGAACTTTCGTACTTGCCTTTTATTTTCTGGAATGGGTATTTGGAGAATTGCAGCTATACAGCTTTGGGACAGCATCCCCCCCCCTTCAGATTGTATCCTCAATAGGTAACACAGGCTCTGCAAAGTTGTGCCTTTATTAGCAGAAACGCGATATCACAGGTTTTGAAGTATCTGCAGGAGTCCCTCAGTGGCTTCCTGGCATTCCTCCTCTGTCTCTGTAGCTATGAGAAGATCATCTACATATTGGAGTAAAGTGTTCCTGGGGTAGCTTTGTCTAAATTGTCTAAATTCCAGGAGGTCCACACTTAGTGCCTCATCAAACAGAGTTGTGGAATTGTTAAATCCTTGGGGAAGTCTAGTTCATGTTAATTGTCCTGTAAACCCTCCATCGTTCAAATGGCCTTTTTCCACCTCTGTTTAGTTTCTGTTTTCTTCCTTGTCAGTTTCCCTGATGGCTGCTATCACCACCTTGGTCAGTTTCTTATTTTGTTTATCATCTAAGGTGTTTCTGTTGTTAAACACTTTTTGAGCAATTTCCAACAGCTGAGACCTATTTATCTCTTTAAAACCCTCTAACCTTTGTATTTATTTTTTAATATTTGGGGCTGACTGGAGTAACAAAGAAAAATTTTTATTGCTGGCTGGTTCTCTGGAGCAGACACTTCAGGAACCCAGTGGGAGATTTCTGCAACTCACTCACCTTAGACATATTAGTGGGCTGTCTAACAGCTGCCCTCATCCTTCCTAACAATAACTGGCAAAAGTTGTCCAAACTCTCCCTTCCCTCAACCATGTTAGGGTCCCATGTAGGGTGGGTAGCAAGGAAAAAAAATCGTCCACACAGCCGTCATCTGGGAGGGGCGCTCCCCCTCTGTCTCCTCTCTCTGTTCCTCTCCCCTTCTCCTGCCTCTGCCCTGGGTGCACCCCGTTCTCCTCCCTCCCTCACACTGAGCCCTTGCAAGTCCTCCATCAGCAGCTCTTTTTAGTCCTTGCTGAGGGTCACTCTCTCCAGCCCCTCCCAGACCACTTCCACAACAGCTTGTCACCGTGCAGTTCAGCACCTGCAGCCACCATTTCTACTGCACACAGAGGAACTGCAGCTGTGCACCAGCCAGCAGGGCAGGGTGGGATTCAGCCTCCACCTTCCTCTCCCTCCTCCGTGGGGCTCCCTGGGCCAGCGGAGTGGCAGGGCAGTCCAACTTCTGGTCCCTCTAAGGGGGAGAAGGGGGGCTGATGTTTCTTCATTCAGGACTTGTTTGTTTTAGCCACACCATCATCCCCATAGCCAGAAACTGACCAATGGTAGCTGTCTCAGATTTTTAGAGAGCCCAGGTGATCCAAGTTGTCCTCTTTTCAATTAACTCTAAATTTTTGGAGATTGGGGAGCCTGTCTCTCTAGCCATTCCAACGTAAAGTTAGCTAGTGACTTTTGAGTTGCAGCCAGAACTTTGCTCTGGGGTTTTAGCCCAGAGATCTATCTGATTAATCTAGGTGCCTCCTCTACTTATGTAGCTGCATCTGCACAGCCACAGAGAATTAAGTAATTCTAGAGCTGCCCTGGAGCCTTTACTGGTTTTTTTAGCATGTGCTGCCATAGGTCTCATGCTCTCAGGCACAGCCCTGGCTGCACAGCATGGCTCAGATTCCTGCAGTCCTCCTCCCTTCCCTAGACCCTGGCAGGCACACAGGGCTGTATTGCAGTCACGGCCTTGAACAGGAAGGCTGGCCTTTGAGGCTTGCCCTGCCTCACACCTGTCCTGAGTGCCCCCCCTGGGAGGGAGGGAAATGTACTAATGTTTATCAACAAGAACTCCCAGCTAGCATTTGGGTTTTCAGACTTTCGCCAGTCCTCTAAGGATAGTGCACTGCTCTTTTGATCTATGAAAGTGAAGGACAGGAATGTTACACACATACGCATAAATAAAACATTTAGAAACAGGGAGTAAAGAAACCAAAAACATCTTAGTAGATGGGTGGCCAGGACTTTTAGTCACAAGTAGCCATGCAGATGTCATGTTTTCCTTGCTCAGTGAACCCCTGATGGCCACTCAACATTGAAGGCAGGCCAATCTAATTCACACAAGGTTTGGAGTTGCCCTGGAGAAAGGTGGACCCTGTATTCTGCACCTTCAATGTACCTATCCTTTGAATTTTAAGCATACAACCCAGGGGGGGGGTCTTTGCACTACTGGGCACGCCCCATCACAACAAACCACAGAAAATGCCAAAGAAAAAGAGACAGATGGCAATGAAAGTGAAACTTGGAAAGATATGTTCTCCCAAACTCCAGTCCCTCAGACTGGCAGCTTCCAGACCCAGAGAGAGAACAAAAACCAACAAGAAATAAATACTAAGAAACCACAGATTAGAACACCAGGCAGTTGACATTTAGGAGAGATACACAAAGGCCAACAGACAAACAACTAATGCTTGCAGACCTGGCCAGTGGAGACTTAACCATAGTGGCCCAGTTAACATGGCTTGCAACTTACTTTCTATGTTTTAGTACCACCCTAGATCATATGTCTCCGTGGAGCTACAGCTTTCCCCAGTCTTGCCAAGGCCTGCCCACTCGGATCTCGTAGCCTTCCTTGGAGTCTTAAGGACTCTGGCCATGAGACCACAGACTCAAACTCACCCAGAGGACTGACTCAGCTGACTCTCACTTCATTCACCCTGGGACAGAGACAAATCCTCAGTGTACCCACTCCTCATACTGACAGACAGACAGACAGACAAAGAGTTTGTGGCCACTTGTCATTCACATACCTGTAACCTTTCGGGAGGAGTGATGTCTCACTTTTAACCTTCCCTCTGGACACTGGATTGATGGCCATATTCAGCCTCTCCAAATTGTCCTAACCTGGAGCGCTCCCCTGGCCTTACCTGTCCTCCAGAGGAAACCAAAAAACTTCCTTTTCTCGGGGCCCCTGAAAGCTCAATGTCCTATAAGGTCTGCCTGCAGTTTCAGCTCTGGGGCCCTGGAATGTCTCAGGAGGTTCCTCCCCTACAACCATGCTGCAGGTGCAACCACCAGACCAGAGCCCACTGGGTCTCTCCCCTCGCCTGGGTCTCTGAAAATCTCACTGCAGCCTCCAAGAATGTAATGAGGGATCCCACGGAGACACCAACATACTCCAAAAAATCCAGTTTTGAAGTCTTTATTTTATGACCCATCAGGCTACACCACTGGTGTATGCAGCCCCGAGGCTCTATCGACAGCTGCTTATATAGGAAAAAGTACAGTTTTACAGGATCAAAAGTTCAAGTTCACATAATTTCAGAATGATGGAAAATAACTCACTTGAGACCAAACCGTACATGTTTACCTTACATTTGACATTGCTTGAATTTTCTACATCTGCGTAAGCAAAGCAGTGGGGATACAGAAGCCAAGGTTAAGCATTATGCAGCGTTAGCAAAGTTCACGGCCACCCTGCCTTAAGCCAAACATTCTTAGTGAAGCTTATGGCCTTGTAGTGCTCAGGGTGGCAATATGGAGTAACTAGTGTTAAAGTTTAAGCATACCTCATCTCAGTAGTTTTAGCCAAAACATTGTAAAAAAAATGATTAGGCCGGGTGTGGTGGTGCATGCTTGTAATCCCAGTACTTGGGAGGCGGAGACCAGAGGATCCAGGTTCGCGGCCAGCCTCAGCTATTTAGTGAGGCCCTCCACAACTTCATGAGACCCAGTTTCAAAATAAAGTATAAAAAATAGGGCCAGGGGTGTAGCTCAGAGGTAGAACGCCCCTAGGTTCAATCCCCAGTACCGCAAAAAAAAAAATGATTAATCACAGGAGCCAGTCAAGCAATCATAGTGTGAATCAGGGAAAAACAACAAGACAGTCAGGATGAATCAGGGAAATACAGTAAGGCAATCACAGCTGAGTCAGGGAAGAAAAGGATAAATAATACTGAGAAAAAGAAATGTTCAGGGTCTCTTCTTATCAGTCAGGGTCTCAGCTTATCAGTCCCATTTAGTCCTTGGAAACTTGTTTGCGTGCAAACAAAATCTCCACTTGAGTGGGCAGTTTGTACCCCTCCCAAGCTGTACCGAGGTGACCTTAGAGCTGATGAGCAAGAAGGCTTCCAACATGGAATCTCCTATTTGACTCCCTTTCTGTTTCCATGGCCCGTAGGTTGTGTGACCAGTTTTCAACCCTCCTCAGTCTTGTCCCCTATGCTTCCCCAGCCAGTCTCCTAATGTTCTCATAAAAGGCCTGTTAATTCAATTTCCTCCTTTCCTTTCCTTTCTTTTCCTTTCCTTCCTCTCTTGTCCTCTCTTCTTCTCTTCTCTTCTCTTCTCTTCTCTTCTCTTCTCTTCTCTTCTGTGATACTGGGGATTGAACCCAGGAACATTTTACCTCTGAACTACACCTGCAGTCCTATTTTTTTCTATTTTGAAACAGGTTTCAGTAAGTTACTGCATGGTGTTCTTGAGCCTGTGATCTTCCTTTCTCAGCCTCTATTTATTTGTGGTGGTACTGGGGATTGAGCCCAGAGGCATTCTACCCCTGAGCTACACCCCCAGCCCTATTTTTATTCTTTATTTTTTATTTTTTTTTTTGCGGTACGGGGGATTGAATGCAGGGGCGTTCTACCTCCGCGCTACACCCCCGGCCCTATTTTTTATACTTTATTTTGAAACCGGGTCTCACGAAGTTGCAGAGGGCCTCGCTAAGGAGAGAGAGAAAGAGAGAGAGAGAGAGCTGAGGCTGGCCGCGAACCCGGATCCTCCGGTCTCTGCCTCCCAAAGTCCTGATGTGTGAGTTGGCCACTACTGTACACTCACATCCCTATGTTTTATCTTGACCCTCTGACAGGGAAGAATTAACAACATGCATTCCTTCTCATTTTATGGTTTGGAGAGACTATTATATATCTTCAGTTAAATCAAAATTTCATTTCAAAGAATCATTTATATGACCTCTGGTAAATGAGTTTTAGAACAAATTCTTCATGCAACACATGTACTGAAACATATTAAAATATTTTAATTACTTTACACAATCATATATTTTATGACTGCTAACTTAGTATCGCACAGAATTATAGACATGTATTTTGTTCACAATTTATAGTGCTGTATGCCTTGATGGCAAGAGCAATAGATATTGATTTTGTAGTTCCCTAAGTTAGCATATCATTCCCTTCCTTTCATACATGTTTCTTTTCCCCTTCTCTGAAATATCAAAAGTACTAGTAACACTGAACTACCCTGTAAAGCCATTCTCATTACCATTAGCTCCAGCACACCCTATTGTATTCCAGAGGCTGAGACCATTGTCAACCACCATTATCTTTACTCCTGCATTTTGGCTGACTTTAATGTAAAAGACATTGCATTATTTTCCAAAGTCTTTAAAATCCATTTTGTCCCATCATCCAAGGTATGAAATGCATATAAAAATGTAAATATAGTATATAATTATTTAATAATATGACTAACTTATCACATACACATACAAACACACACACACACACACACACACACACACACACACGCTCTGGATTGTTTTCCAACCTATTAATCCACCTATTAATCCAGACTTTAAGCTAAAACACATCAGCAGAGACAAAGTGGGACACTTCTTACTAATAAAAGGAATAATCCAACAAAAAGATATAATGATAGTAAAAATGTATTCCCCAAAGGTGGGCACACCCACATTCATAGAACAAAGTCTTCGGGACATCAGGTCCCAAATAAGCCGAAACAGAATAATATTGGGAGACTTCCACACACCACTCATACCACTAGATGGATCCTCTGGACAAAAGATCAATATTCTTCAGACACCAAGAAAGCAATAGACCAAATAGATCTAATAGACACATACAGATTATTTCAACAAGCAACACCTGAATACACATTCTTCTTAGCTGCCCACGGAATATTCTCCAAAATAAACCACATCCTGGGTCACAAAGCAAGTACCAGCAAATTCAAAATATGTGATATATTTGCCTGTATCTTCTCAGATCACAACGAAATGAAACTAGAAATTAACAACAGGATGACCAAAAGTAATCACATAAGTACATGGAGACTGAATGGTACACTTCTGAAAGAGGACTGGATCTGAAAAGAAATAAGGGGAGAAATAAAAAAATTCCTGGAATAAAATGAAAATAGAGTCACAACGTACCAAAATCTATTGTGCACTTTAAAGGCAGTGTTCAGAGGAAAATTTATAGCACTGAGTGCTCACATGAGAAAAACAGAAAGCATCCAAATAAATAACCTAATGACACACCTCAAGGATCGTGAAAAACAGGAAGAGTGGAAGTCCAAAGCCAGTAGAAGGCAGGAGATAACTAAAATCAGAGCAGAAATTAATGAAATAGAGAATAAAGAACAATACAAAGAATCAACAAAATGAGAAGCTGGTTCTTTGAAAAGATTAACAAGATTGACAAACCACTAGCTAACCTAACCAAAAGAAGGAGAGAATCAATGCTAATTGCCAAAATCAGAAATGAAAAAGGTGACATCACCGCAGATAGTGGAGAAATCAGAGGATCATCAGAAACTACTTTGAAAATTTATAATCCAATAAACTGGAAAACAAAGAAGAAATCAACAGATTTCTAGACACATACAACCTACCTAAATTGAACCTAGAGGATATAGAAAACCTGAGTCAACCAATAGCAAGCACAGAGTTAGAAACAGCAATAAAAAGTCTGCCAACAAAGAAAAGCCCAGGTCCAGATGGTTTTCCAGTCGACTTTTAGAAAACCTTTATAGTAGAACTAAAGAGAATACTTCACAAGCTATTCCGTGAAACTGAAATAGAATTCTTCCAAATTCCTTTTATGAGGCCAACATCACATTGATACCAAAGCCAAATAAGGATACCTCAAGAAAAGAAAATTACAGACTAATATCATTGATGAACATAGACACAAAAGAACTAAATGAAATACTACCCACATGCATTCAAAACCATATTGGGAGAATTGTGCACCAGGACCAAGTTGGTTTCATCCCTGGAAAGCAAGGCTTTTTCAACATATGCAAAACAATACGTGTTATTTACCACATTAATCAAACTAAAAACAAGAATCACATGAACATTTCAATAGATACTGAAAAAGCATTTGACAAAATTCAACACCAATTCATATTAATAACTCTACAGAAAATTGGAATAGAAGGGACATACCTCAACATCATTAAGTCAATACATAAGAACCCAAAGCCAATATCATATTGAATGGGGGAAAATTGCCGGATTTCCCTTTAAAATCAGGAACAAGACAGGATGCCCACTATCACTACTCCTTTTCAATATAATCCTCAAAACTTTTGCCAGGGCAATAAGACAAGAGAAGGCTATCAAAGGAATTCAAATAGGAAAAGAATTAAAATTATCTTTATTTGCAGATTATATGATTCTATATGTAGAACATCCAAAGAACTCAACCAAAAATCTTCTAAAGCTGATTAACAAATTCAGCAAAGTAGCAGGATACAAGATCAACCTAAAAAACTCAATAGCTTTCATATACGCCAACCATGAATCCACTGAGAAAGAAATCCAGAAAACAATTCCATTCACAATAACTCCAAAACCAATCAAATACCTAGGAAAAAAATGTAAACAAAGAGATAAAAGACCTCTACAATGAAAAGTATAGAACACTGAAGAAAGACATTGAAGAAAATCTTAGAAAATGGAAAGATCTCCCCTGCTCTGGATAAGCAGAATAAATATTATCAAAATGGTCATTCTGCCAAAAATGATCCATGGAGTCAATGCAATCCCTATGGAAATAACAACATCATTTTTCACAGATCTAGAAAAAGATCATTCATTAATTTCATATGGAGAAACAAAAGATCCAGAATAGCCAAAGCAATTCTCAGCAATAAGAACCATGCAGGAGGTATCACAATCCCTGGCTTCAAATTATACTAGAGAGCTATGGTAATAAAAACAGCATGGTATTGGCACAAAAACAGACATATAAACCAATGGAACAGAATAGAAGATACAGAAACAAATCCACAAATTTATAGCCATTTGATTTTTGACAAAGGTGCCAAACACATACGTTGGAGAAAGGACAGTCTTTTCAAGAAATGGTACTGTGAAAACTGCTTATCTACCTGTAGAAAAATGGAACTAAATCCTTACTTTTCACCCTGTAAAAGAGTCAACTCAAGATGGATCAAATACCTGGAAGTCAGACCAGAGTCTGTGAAATTACGAGAGGAGGGCATAGGTTCAACACTCCAACATAAAGGCACAGGTAGAAACTTCCTCAACAAGACCTCCAAAACACAGGAAATTAAAACAAGAATTAATAGGTTGGATAGCATTAAACTACAAAGCTTCTGCTCATCAAAGAAAACCATCAAGATCCTAAAGGGAAAGTCTACCGAATGGGAGATCTTTGCAAGCTATCCCTCCAACACAGGTCTAATATCTAGGATATACAAAGAAATTAAAAGACTTTACACAAAAAACAAATAATCCTATCAAGAAGTGGGTAACTGAAATGAATAGACACTTCATGAAAGAAGAGATACAAATGGGCAATCGATACATGAAAAAATGTTCAACATCATTAGCAATCAGGGAGGTGCAAATCAAAATAATCTAAGATTTCATCTAACCCCAATTAAAATGGCAATCATTAGGAAGTCAAACAACAACAAATGTTGTCAAGGATGTGGAGAAATAGGGACTCTTCTACACTGTTGGTGGGATTGCAAACTAGTTCAACCACTGTGGAGATCAGTGTGGCGATTCCTCAGAAAACTGGGAATGGATCCACAATATGATCTGGCTATACCATTACTGGGTATCATACCAAAGGGATTGAAACTAGAAAACAACAGTAATATATGCATACCCATGTTCATAGCAGCACAATTCACAGTGGCCAAATTATGGAACCAACCTAGGTGTCCTTCAACAGATGAATGGAATACAAAATTATGGGAAATACACGCAATGGAATTCTACTCAGCAATAAAGAAGAACAAAATAACATCACTTACAAGAAAATGGAAGGATCTGGAGAATATTATATTAAGTGAGATTAGCTAATCACAAAAAGAGAAGGGTCATATGTTTTCATTAATATGTGCAACCTAGTGAGTAGTGGGGACACAAGAGAGACTGCAGATGATAGTGGAGAACCCTCAGTGGATCAAGGGAAGTGGTTTAAGGGAAGGGGAAGGGCAAGAAAGAAATGTATCAATGGAATTATTATCATAAACAATGTGCACATATGAGAATATACCAATGTCATTCTCGGTACTCCATATAGGGGGGCACTAGAGCTGTGTGCATGCATGTTAATCAAATTGGTATTCATTGTGATGTGAGACTATAATGTACCAATAAAAGCATGTTTAAAAATATTGGTTGGAAAAATGATAGTCTTTTCCATAAATGGTGTTGGAAAACCTGGATATCCATGTATAGAAGAATGAAATTAGACCCCTTTCACGTGGCACAAACGTCAACTCAAAATGATCAAAGACCTACACATTAGACTACATACTTTGCAATTACTAGAATAAAATACAGGACTAGTTCTCCAACATATAGGCACTGGCAGAAACTTTCATTAGACCTCTAAAGTTCAGAAAATAAAACCAAGAATCAACAAATGACATGCCCTCAAATCAAAAGTTCTTGCACAGCAAAGGAAACAAGGAAAAATCTGAAGAGAGATCCTACAGAATGGGAGAAAATCTTTGCCAGATATTCCTCTGATAGAGGACTAATACCTGGAAAATATAAATAACACAAAAAAAAAACACAGAAAGAAAAAAGAAATAATGCAATAAAAATGGGCAGCAAAATAAATACTTCTCCAAAAGAAGAAATACAAATGGCCAATAAATATATGAAAAATGTTCAACATCATTACCAATCGGGAAAATGCAAGTAGTATCTACACTGAGATTCCACCTAACTCCAGTTAGGAGGACAATCATCAAGAATACAAACAATAATTTCTTCTGGTGAGGATGTGGGGAAATAACAACACTTACAAAATGTTGACGGGAGTCTATATTAGTATAACCACTGTGGAGATCTGTATAGAGGTTCCTCAAAAGCCTAGGAATGGAACCACCATATGATCCGGTTGTACCACCCCTCAGTATCTTTTCAAAAGAATTGAAGCTAGAATACTAGGGTGACACATGCTTACCCATGTTTATAGCAACCTAGGTGTTCATCAACAGATGCATGGATAAAAAATATGGTATACAAACACAATGGAGTTTTAATCATCCATAAAAGAAACAAAATTATGTAACTTGCAAGAAAATGGATGGAACTAGAGAACATCATGCTAAGTGAGACCAGCCAGATTCAGAAAATCAAGTGACACACATTTTATTTTTTATGGGTAATCTAGTAGAGAGAAAATTGGAAAGGAAGGGGACTTCAATTTATTGAGGAGAGAGATCAGTAGAAGAGTAGAGGGGTTTGGGGGAAGGAAAAGAGAAGAAGAATATTGAGGCTTGAGGAAGAAAACAGATCAAATAATATCATGTTTGTATATGAATGTCATGTTTGTATATCGAGAGTTATTGTGTACATGCATGAATATATCATTTTGTTTTATGTTGCTTTGTTTCTTTTCAAGTTAAGGAATGAGGAATGAGAGTGGATAATAAATGAAAAAGCAATAAAATCAATAAAAATTAATATCTAAAATAATTTTCCAATGATGTAGTTACATGTGTATAAATCAGTCTTTAATATATTGACGAATCATAAAAAGTTATAAAAGAAAATAGAAACCATAGTATGATTTAGAATGCTTTATTTTTATAAGATTAAATTTTAAAATTTGAACAACAAGTATATTAAGAAGGAAATATATTCATTTTTATCCAAATGCCTGCCATTTAATATGATTGCAATAAAATAGTAATTTTAACTACTTTTTGAAGTAATTGAATTCATAATATTAGGGTAAATAAGATGTCACTCTATTTTCTGTGATGAAGCAGTCTGACCCATGAGGAAATAGTAATCCACTCTTCCATTCTTTCAACACAACACCTATTAAGTTTAGTTCATAGCCTATTCTAGAAGACATGAAGATAAATAGAGATTAGAGTTCTCCTGTTTTAATATATCCATTGGCTTTAGACAGTACTGCTAGTAAATTTTGGAGTAGGCCCATGTGACCTGGAAGAAAAGAAGTCAGTATTTATTGAGCAAATTAAACTGTCAGGTTATGCTTTAAAACACTATCAGTCTTCCTGATAACTCATCATGCTCACTTTCATTTAGGATGCTTGATCTTCTCCAGATCCAAATGCCATTATCTCTTGAGGCAACATATTGGGAGCACTGATTACTTCTCCTTGATGCTAAGGTACAAGGGAGCCCTCAACATTTTTGCTACCTTAAGTGACTGAGCATCACCTTTACGCAGGAAGCTTCCCTTGTCACTTCCGGATCCAAATTCATATTTTGTGATATCACTGTAACTTGAGAGGGGGTCAGACTTCATGCTCTGAAATGTAGCCTGTTGCACAATAGCAATAGCAATCCATTTATTTATATTTTCTTTGCTTTCAGTAATGTATTACATGTATAAATAAACAAGTCTCTCACTTCTTTTGTGAACTCCTAAAATTTTTAATCCATGGATGCCATTTTTTTTTGCGGTACCAGGGATTGGACCCAGGGGCGTTCTACCTCCGCGCCACACCCCCGGCCCTATTTTTTATACTTTATTTTGAAACTGGGTCTCACGAAGTTGCAGAGGGCCTCACTAAGTAGAGAGAGAGAGAGCTGAGGCTGGACACGAACTGGATCCTCCGGTGTCTGCCTCCCAAAGTACTGGGATTACAAGCGTGTGCCACCATGCCCAGCCATGGATGCCATTTTTGATGGAAATTTTGTTAATCTTTTAGGTTTGTTCATTGTTAGTATGTAGAAATGCAACAGATTATTGGGTTTAAATTTATATTTTGTATCCTACAACTTTGTTAAACCACTTTGTTAGTTCTAGTATGATATTTCTGTGATTTAGTAGGGTTTTCACCATGTGAGATCATGTTGTCCTCCGACAGATAATTTTACTTCTTGATTTTTAATTTGGATGTCATTTTTCTTCTTTTTTTTGCTAAACTTCTCTGTTAGTTCTACTATATTTATTGTGATTTGATGGGGTTTTCTACATGTAAGACCATGTTGTATGCTAACAGATAATTTTACTTCTTGACTTTCTATTTACTCATGATTTTTCCTATTTATTGCTTAATTTCTCTGTTCATGATTATAATTAATAGAAGGCTAATTTTGTTTTGGACTTTCTCCAGATCTTAGATAAAAATCTTCCATTTTTTCTCCAATGAGTATGATATTAGCAGTAGATATTACACACATTGTTTTTTCATGTAGATATAGTTTCCTTCTACTGCAGATTGATGAATTGATTTTTGATCATAAAATATATTAGATTTTTAAATGTTTTGTCCATATCTATTGACGTAATATCTCAGTTTTTCTTCATTCTGTTCATGTGATAAGTTGTATTAATTTTCATATGTTGAACCTATCTTTGCATCCTAGATCGAAATCCTCCTTGATCATGTGGTGTGTTTAGCTGTAACTCATGCATCCCTCATAAACTGGATAATCTTTCATACCCATGACTCTTTCAGGACCTCAGTACTTCAGTGCTTCAAATCAGCATTTGAGAAGGAACTGACTGAAGATGTTGTGGATGCTATTGTGAGATAGGTTACATTTCCGAACATGAAGTCTGATACCATCTCAAATTACAATGATATAATAAAATATAAACTTGGATCCAGAAGTGATGAGGGACATTTCCTGCGCAAAGGTGGTGCTCACTTGTTTACAATAGCAAAAACGTTGATAGCTCCCTTGTTCCTCATCACCTCAGAGAGGTGTTCCCAATCAGTGTTCCCAATGTATCACTCCATGAGATACTGGCATTGAAATCTGGAGATCAATTATCCTAACTTAAAGTAGGCATGATGAGTTATCAGGAAAAATGACAGTGTTTTAAAGCACAACCTGACAATTTAACTTGCTCAATGTATATTGCCTTCTTTTCTCCTAGGTCACGTGGCTCCACTACAGTATTTGCTAGCATTGTTGTCTAAAGCCAATGTATACATTAGAACAGGAGAATTCTAATTCCTGTTTTTCTTCATGTCTTCTAGAATAGGTTATGAACTAAACTTAATAGGTGTTGTGTTGAAAGAAAGGAAGTTTGGATTACTATTTCCTCATAGGTCAGACTGCTTCATACAGAAAGAGAGTGACAGTATTTACCGTAATTGCTATGAATTTAATTACTTCAAAAACATGATTAAAATTATCATTTTTATTGCAATCTTATTAATGACAGGCATTTTATTAAGAATGAATATATTTCCTTCTTAATATACTTTTTGTTCAAATTTTAAAATTTAGTTTTATAAAAATATAACATTCTAAATTATACTTTGGTATCTTACAACGTTTTTATGATTACTCGATATATTATGATCTTTGATTTATATATATGTAGTTATCTCACTGAAATTGTTTCAGATATTGATTTACAAAAGACAAATTTTTTTTCATTTATTATCCACTCTCATTTCTCATTCCTCGGCTTGAGCAGACACAAAGCAATTCTCATTCCCGTAATAGTTTCTATCTATTCCAAATACTAATAATAAGGCTTACTTAAGAGAAACTGATAGGTGATGATGCTAAATAATTATTTTTCATATAGGAATGTCATAGTGACCGCTTCAAACCTGCATCATGTAGAACTGTAAAATTGGCAGGTCTGTGACCTGGACCCCGATAGGTCAATAGCTGTGGGTTCTCATTTTTTTTTCAGTTAAATAGTTAGTATAGGCATGGTTATGCATGCTGGTAATTCCAGTACTTGGGAGGCTGAGAGAGAAAGATTGCAGGTTCACAACCAGCCTGAGAAACTTAGCAAGTCCTCTGTAACTTAGGGAGGCCCTATTTCAATATAAAAAATAAAATAGGGCTGGGAGTATATCTTAGAAGTAGAATGCTCCTGGTGTTGATCCCCAGTATCACACACACCCACATAATTAAATTAATGAAATAAAATAAATATGAAAAAATAAATAAAAAATAAAAGTGAGGAAATACTTTTGTATTCTGTAGGGTTTAATTAAGAATCATATTACATTTGGTAGATATAATTTGCACAGTATAATGCTGGCCACATAGTAAAATATATTTTTTAGTTTTAATATTTTTATAACTTTCATGATTTTTATGGTAAGTGATATCAGCCAGTCTTAGAAAGTCAAGGGCTGTATACTTTCTATCATATGTAGAAAATAGAGAAAAAATAGGAAATATAAGGAACTTCAAGTGACAGAGAGAGACCTGTGTAATAGGTAAAGTTGACTTTGGAGGGAGGAGGGGAGGAGACAAAGGAGGATTAAGAAAAAAAAGACTTCAAACCTGCTATGGGAATACATGATGGGAGGTATTACGATCAATTTCAATAACATGTACTGAGAGGGAAGAGGGGAGATGAGGATGGATGTAGAGGGAAATACACAAAAAGCCCTGTGTATGTATATTTATATCACATTGAA
Source organism: Glis glis (assembly GCA_004027185.1). NCBI lineage: Eukaryota > Metazoa > Chordata > Mammalia > Rodentia > Gliridae > Glis > Glis glis. The sequence continues at coordinate 9,203 of PVJS01030335.1, read as the reverse complement.
CCTCACTATAGTGTATAGTTGGAATGCACTAATTAAATGATTTTAAGGAAGACTAGAGATGATTGGGTAGTGAAAGTCTTAACAACACATTGGGAGATAAATTATCTCTTTACTGTGTTACTGTGTTCCTACGGTTCTTTTTAATCTCAACCTTCTATGAGAAATGGTGAGGTATCTAACTCCATGGAGAACTAATGAACAGCTGGGTTAGAGAAGACTTTAACCCATTAAGTCCCAAGTTTTCAATTCTGCAATGATAACCAATATTCACATATCTTTCCAAGTTATAAGTGTTACATTTGTTATTTATTTTTAAGTTTTTATAGCCTCCATGTTTGGGATAATGGTACAAAGTGGGTTAAAATGGATTGGGGTAACCTTTACCCTGTTAGTGTTCCTCATTCATGTGTTTGTCCCACTAGGTACCATCGTAGACTGGAAGCATCATTTGACTGTGGAGGAGAATGAAAGATTTGACAGAATATTCCATCAGGACATGAAAGACTTTCCCTTGAAGTTCATCTGGGGCACAAATGAGGAGGAGAACTCTAATGGCAGTGTAGAATAATCATAAAATATTCTAATCAGAGTATATGCTTTAATAGGCATATTAACTTGTGCCTTAATTATTAATTATAAGGAATATTAATTAAGAAGATGAGTAACCTGTGTTTAGGTTAACTGCTATGAATGTGGGGAATACTTTGAGGTAAATTTACAATCATAAGCTTTCAAGGGTTGCATCTTCCATAACAGCTATCAAGTGGAAACGATCTGTTTTACTCAGCTTTTCAGTACTGTAACCAAATAGCTGAGATAATGACCAGATAAGGAGAAAAGGTTGATTTAGGGTCATGGTTGAAGAAGTTTCAGAGTTGGTCAGCTTTGGGGCCTGTGGTGATATAGTACCTCATGGTGGGACTGTGTGGTAGAGCAAAGCTGCTCACTTCAATGCAGCCAGGAAGTAAAGAGGGGAAGAAGAAGGGGCCAGGGCCCTCTTACCTTCCTCATGGGAATGCCTATGGTGGCCTAACATCATCCCACAAGGCCACACCTATCAAATGTTCCTCCACTTCCGAATATCACCATGAGCTGGGAGCCTAGCCTTTAACACATGGGACTTAGTGGGACACATACAAACTATAACACAACATGTTGATCATGTATGTTAAAATAATAAGTAAATTATGGCACATTTCAAATGATTAAACTCTACATATTAGTTAAGATGCATGAATTACAGCCACATGGAAAACGTATGAATCCAAGAAACTTGTTATTCAGTGAAGAAATGTTATATGCGTCCTTCAATTTTTGCTTTCCTCTTTTTTATATTCATGGTCTGTAATCTATTTTCCCTAGTGAAAGACACTGTTAAAGAAATCAGTATTAAAGCCAGGCGTGGTGGCGCACACTTGTAATCCCAGTACTTTGGGAGGCGGAGACCGGAGGATCCGGGTTCGCGGCCAGCCTCAGCTCATGCACGCGCACGCACACGCTCTCTCTCCCTGTCTCTCTCTCTCTCTCTCTACTTAGTGAGGCCCTCCGCAACTTCGTGAGACCTGGTCTCAAAATAAAGTATAAAAATAGGGCCGGGGGCGTAGCGCGGAGTTAGAATGCCACTGCGTTCAATCCCTGGTACCGAAAAAAAAAAAAGGAAATCAGTATTGAATGACACTTATACCATGGTAGGAAGTATTCTGTTCAGGACCATCTTAATAGGAACACTCACCACTGCAATGGGTTATGCAAGGAGAAGGAGATGAGGTCAACCAGATTATATTACAGGCAAGTGGGAATTTATCCACAAGTTACAGGATAAGCATCAGTGAATGTTTAAACAACTCAGTTACTAAATAATGAAAAGCATGAGCGGAGTGGGAGGTTCATTTAAAACTGACCTGATAGGATTATTGCTATCCATATCCAGGTTGTTCAGAAACCACCTGAGAAATGATAGAGGATGAAGAACTTGGCCAAATATTGAAGGTCAGTACATAGATACTGTCTTTTTGTGTAATGGAAATAGGGTTTTTTCTAAGCAAGACAAGCCATTTGATGACATAAATAAAAACATTCATTGATTTGATTACCTCAATATGTAAAATTTCTGTATACAGAAACATATATACATGAAATCACCTACTGCTATCTCAATAAAGTAAATTTTTAACAAAAATTATAAAATGTAAATGAGGATGTAATAATACTAAACTCAGAGATTCTTTTGATAGCAAATCAATTTAGAATATTTCCTGTTGTTAGCCGGGAGTGGTGGCGCACGCTTGTAATCCCAGTACTTTGGGAGGCAGACACCGGAGGATCCAGGTTCGTGGCCAGCCTCAGCTCTCTCTCTATCTCTCCCTGTCTCTCTCTCTCTCTCTACTTAGTGAGGCCCTCCACAACTTTGTGAGACCCGGTTTCAAAATAAAGTATAAAAAATAGGGCCGGGGGTGTAGCGCGGAGGTAGAACACCCCTGGGTTCAATCCACGGTACCTCAAAAAAAAAAAAAGAATATTTTCTGTTGTTGAATCTATCAAATTGATTAAAGCAGTTGAAGAAATGTGCCCAGAGAACATAAACCCACCTTACACTATGTTCTACTTTCAAAATGAGTCTACTCTTATGGAAGTGGACTTGTATTTACAAAAACTGTTAGAAATTGTTATTCCCTTTAAATTTTGTTAAGACAGTTGAGGTCAGTTTTTATTTCTTGTTAAAAACACCTATATATTATCCAGTTATTGATGCTTGGCCTGTAAGGTCTAAAATATTTGCTGACTGGTTCTGCCAAAAATGTTTGTCTACCCTTGTTATAGGCTCTTTTTTATATTCTTGTTTTATTCAAAAATTAAGACTTACACTAGGATTATTCACTGTAAACTTCAAACTGTCCTCTCAGTTGTTAGATGTAAAACTCCCAACCTGGCTTGGTGTCCTTTTGAACTGGCTCCAATATTCTTTGTGCAATCTTTAATTTTTGGTACCTGGTGATGCGCCTGGCTGCTCATCTGTGCTTTCCCTGACTCACCTCTGCAATCAGCCATTTCTCCTGATTCCTCTCAGTCACCCTCACATGCTACTTGCTCCTCTCATGTATGGGAAAGAGGACACCAGCACTCTGCCTCTGCGCATAGATGCAGTGCTGACCTATTCACTAGGCTGCTACTGCAGAGGGGTCTGGATGTCTCACAGTCAATAACTATGGGACAGGGGAGAGGCTGAGAGAGGAAAAAGATCTCAACCACCTCTCAAGTTCACTGGAGTCCACAGTTCAAGGGATTTTTGTATCATTTAATCAGAAGTTCTTGAGGGAGCTCTTTGTTTTGATATATAGTCTCCTCACATTGATTTCTACTGTTCACACAGTGCCCTTCTCACAAGATGGACTATTTTGTAAGCATTGTCTTAATTTATAAACACTACGAGAAAGGAGACAGGCTCAGGATTTACCAGCTTAGGTTTCCCTCAGATCCTTCAGATTATTCCCTATTCCCTACCAGGAAACATTTGTGCATTGAAGAAACATCCATTCTCCCAAGATCAAATGCTGTTCTGTGGGATCCTGAGTATCCTTATCTAAGAGCTGTTTATGTGGGCAACATAAGACTTGGAAATCAATCAAGATTCCAAGGGAGATGAAAGATGAGGAGTGAGACATATACCAGCACTTGTAGAAAACAAAAAGAGAAGTGAAATCTACCCTTAAAAATATAAAACAGCATTGGAAGGGCATCATTCAGAAAGGACAACTGAGGACACTTGAAAAAAATGCATACATACTCAGTGACTTTATAATATAATACCCCAGGTTAGCGAGAAATCACAGAGATCAAGGGAGACCAAGAGTAAACATCAAATTGAAGCTGTTTGTTTCCTTAAGCTGGCGGCCAGCAGTCCAGAGTGGGTCTCAAAGAAGACTCCAACAACTGGGTACTGGAGTCAAAGTGAGCAGGGTTTTTAAAGGCATAAAGCTTTTGTGACTTAAATACTGATTTAAAAATAGCACATGCAGCTTACGTCATGGTTACATACATCATGAATCTATAACCAATCAGCTATTTCCAACTAAATTCTGAGTAGGAGGCGGTTTACTTATCAGCAGAAGCTACAGTAACAGAAGCCAAACATTAAGCAGTTCATATTATCTCTGGGTAAAATGTATGGCCTGTATCTTTTTGTTAGTAACAGAAGCCAAACATTACGCAGTTAAATATTCTCTCTGGGTGAAAAGTTCAGTAAAGTTTAAAACTTCTCATTTTGGCAGAACAAACTGTTGCTTGGATTACAAATTTTTCTTTTCCTTTGGTGGAGTTCTTCTTTTCAGCTACTCATGGCAGAGAAGTGGGTTATTGTAAAATGGAGTTACTTCTGCTTTTATACTCTGTCTCTACATTCCCCACTGGCTTTTATCTCATTAAGGAAAATCTTTTCCTACATTTGGTCTTCAGTTCCTAAAGTGGTGTATAGCATTTGGCTTTGAAGAACAAAATGTTTTATGGCCTGTATCCTTTTGTTAATAAAGTTAATCAAAGCATTGATAATGCATGGCCCAACTAGAGCTAGTAGGCATACTAATAATAATGGGCCTAAGAATGGAAGTAAATAAGGTAACCATCTCCCTAACCCTGTCCATAAAAATCCAAAGTTTTTATTTTCTTTTCGCCTCTTATCCAGTTCTTCCTGTAAGTTTTTAATTTTGTCCTTAACAATCCCATAGTGGTTAGTATAAAAACAGCATTTTTCATTAAGAAATAAGCATATTCTTCCCTCTTTGGCTGTTAGGAGATCTAGCCCATATCTATTTTTAGACTACCTCTGCAAGCGAGTCTAATTGGGCCTGTAGATCTAATACAGTATCGGCCAGTTTATTTACAGCATTTATTACTTGATTAGAAAGTTTTTTATATAAGTGTAAAGAAATACCTAGGCCAGCAGTGCCTGTACCAATTCCTGCTGCTACCCGGAGGCCAATCAATAAGGGGAAAGCCTGGATTGCCCTCTTGTTTCCAGACTTTGCATATTCTATAGCTGGGATGGGTATAGTTTGGTTTTTTGGAACAACATCAATTTCAGGGAGTAATAAAGCTACAGCACATAGCCCGGTCCAATTGGCTGGCAGACTGTTATAAGCAGTGTTTCCACATAGGTAAACAGTTCCACTTATTGGTGGACACATGGGTATGAGGGAGGGAGTAGAGTAATTTAATTTGCAATATTTTGAATCAATATTTCCCACTTGTTAATTTCCCATCCCTCGGATGCAATTTATAGTTTTTTCAGTCTCCAGGACCGAGATCTCTGGATAGGTGCTTGAATCTCTACAGGTTGGTAATGCACCAGGCCAGGAGTTAGAAATATTATGATTGACTAATAGGGCTGTGATTTTTAAAGGTCCAAGCATTAAAAACAGCCAACAGTCCTGGGCTAGAGCCAGGTTGGTGAAGTTTAAAATTTTATGGGTGTCTCTTATTATTTTTTGAGTTTTGGATTTAGGAGCAGGGGTCCCCTGTTTTCTGGTAACTTTAGGGGGTGATAAACAGGGGGTATATTTTGTGATTTTATCTTATTTATGATTTATTTTACATATTCCTTTTCAGCCTCATCCTGAACACCTCCCTGGGGGTGGATGTAGGTACCAACATAAGGTCTCACCATTTTTTCCCAGGCATCTGTATATAGAATTGTCTCCTAGGGACACCCCTGTCCAGTAAGTGTGGCCACCAAATGTACATCTAGATGCTGATTCATAACAATAGTGCCTCACTATATGCGGTGAATGTGGTACCTTGTTTACATCCACACAGAGGAGGCCCTGCCTCCACTGGCCTTGGGGCTATTCTTGGCCAACAGATGACTTCCCCTCGGAATCTGGGGCAACCTTCAGAATAGGATTTGATTAAACCGGCCGCATAATAAACAGTAGAACCTGAAGCACAGGACACCTTGCCAATGTAGCAAGATTCAAGCACAAAATTTGTTAGAATTATTCCCCCCTTCTCTCAAATACATTGTTGGCAGGCCCAGCAATGGCAGCAGCCAAGTGGGATACAAGACATGATCAGAATGAAAATGATAAGACACATATTAAAGTCTTTTAAGTCTTATCTTAGTTGGAAACTCCGTTGTCTAGACAATCCACTGATCTTTTTCCGCTGGTTTGGCTGGCGGGGTTGGCTTGACATGTGTCCAGTGAATCCAAGCTGATTTTCCTGCAACCTTTACAGCAGTTGGGGTTGCAAGGACCATGATCCAAGGTCCTGTGCACCGTGGCTCGAGGGAGTGGGCCGGCAGTTTCTTTATATATACTTGGTCACCGGGCTCGAAGGAGTGTAGAGTTAGTGGAGGAGTCCCGCCAGGTCCTGCCCGTGCTGCTGCAATAGTGGAATGTATGTCTTTTCTAATGTGATGTAGAGCCTGTAAAGAAATAAGCAAATCTGAATTAAGGTTGAGACATGCCTCTTGATTTAACTTAGGCAGCACTGGAGGGGGACGTCCAAACATAATTTCATAAGGGATGATTCCTTTTATATAGGGAGTACAAAGCGCTTGCAAAGGGCAAAATGAAGGAGATCTACCCAGTTATTGCCAGTCTCTAAAATTAGTTTTGTCAAAGTCTCTTTTAATGTTCTATTCATTCTTTCTACCTGGCCTGAGCTCTGGGGTCTATAGGCACAGTGAAGTTTCCAATTTATATTTAATAACCGAGTTAGGTCTTGGATGATTTTGTCCATGAAGGTCGGGCCATTGTCGGTCCCTATAGTGTATGGGAGGCCAAATCGAGGAGCAATTTCCATTATTAACTTTTTAACAGTTACCTGTGCTGTCTCTGCTCTAGTTGGAAAACCCTCTACCTATCTGGAATAAGTATCCACAAAGACCAGAAGGTACTTGTAGCCATATGAGCCTGGTTTTACCTCAGTGAAGTTGACCTCCCAGTGGTCTCCTGGGCTTTTTCCTCTCAGTCTGGGGTTTGGAGTTGTTTGGGTACATCTGGCAGCATTTACCTTGATGCAGGTAGGACATCTTGTGATGATTTGGTGGATCAGCAATCGCAAGCCTCTAATGTAATATTACCTTTTTATTAGTATATAGAGTTTAGTTTCTCTCAGGTGTGTAGAGGAATGAAGCTGCTGGACAAGGGTTTTTCTAAATTCCTCAGGAAGGTAAATTCTTCTATCAGGAAGCACAGCCCACCCAGAGTCTGAGTCCATTTTTATCTGTAACTCTTTTATATGTTCCAGGTCTTGTTCAGAATATGCTGGTTTGTCTGGGAGGTGGCGTGGCTGGAGCGCTGGCAGGATATGTGTTTGCCCCACTGGTTTTAGGGCTGCCTCTTTTGCTGTTCTGTCAGCTAAATTATTTCCCCCTGTTATCGGGGAGTCATCTTTTAGGTGGGCTTGACAATGATGATGGCCACCTTTTGTGGAAGCCAAATGGCTTCCAAAATTGCTAGGATCTCAGGGACATTTTTTATTTGTTTTCCCTCTGATGTGAGGAGTCCTCTTTCCTTATAGACGGACCCATGCACATGCGCCATGGCAAATGCATAGCGGCTATCAGTTTACAACCTTATCTTTTCCCAGCCGTAGGGCTTGGGTTAAGGCTATAAATTCAGCTTTTTGAGATGAGGTTCCATGCCCCAAAGCTTGGGTCCATACTACCTGTGAGGGGGTCACCACTGCTGCTCCCTTGTGGTGAACTCCTTCTAGCACAAAGATGCTGCCATCTGTGAACAGGGTCTCATTGGGGTTTTCCCAAGGAGTGTCTTGTAGGTCTGAGCAAGTTCCTTGAAAGGTGCTTAAAATTTCAGAACATTCGTGAATTAATTCATTCTCATAGTCATCGGGCAGCAGTGTGGCAGGATTTAGGGAGCTGGTGACCGTGAATTTGATCTTTTTCGTGTATAATAATAATGTTTGATAATGAGTCAAATGAGCGTTTAAGATCTATGGGTCATGAGGAGATCTTAAAATTGTCTCTATGGCATGAGGAGCCACTATGTGAAGTTCTTGACCCAGACTCAATTTTGAGGCTTCTTTAACTAGAACGGACATTGCTGCCACAGCTTCTAAACAGTTTGGCCCGTCTAGAGTCACATAGTCTAGGCATTTTGATAAGTAGGCTACTGGCCTTTTTCATGGTCCTAAATATCGGGTCAGGACCCCTTTGGCCACATATAATTGAAAAGGTTTCTCAAGGTCAGGAAGAGCCAGGGCTGGAGCCTGTGTTGAGGCTTGTATTAAAGCATTGAAGGCCTCTTTTTCTTTTTCTGACCAGACTAGCTGTTCCTCCTTTCCTTTTGTTGCTTGATACAAGGACCTGGCCATTTCAGCAAAACCTAGGATCCAAAGCCTGCAATACCCGGCTGAACCTAGGAACTCCCGAACCTGCCTTTTAGTCTTTGGTTCTGGGATTTGAAGTATAGCCTTTATTCTTTTGGTGGAGAGTTTTCTATTTCCTTTCTCCAACTGATGGCCCAAGTAAGAAACTCTGGAATGGCATATATTAGCCTTTTATGTTGAGACCTGGTAACCCAAGATCCTTAGGGTCTGCGGTAAGTCTAGAGTAGATTGATAACAGTCTTTGTTGTTTTCAGCGGCTAGCAAAAGATCATCTACATATTGTAATAGGACAGTTTTTGGATGTTCTTGCCTGAAGAGCTGTAAATCCTGGCTGAAGGCTTCATCAAACAGGGTAGGTGAGTTGTTAAAACCTTGTGGCAGTCATGTCCACATTAACTGCCCTGAAAATCCACCCTCTGGGTCTATCCATGAAAAAGCAAAAATGGGTGGACTCACCTTTGCCAAAGGTAAGCTTAAGAATACGTCCTTCAAGTCCAATATGATGTAAATCTGATGGCTAGGTGGTAACAAGCTGAGAAGCGTATAAGGATTAGGCACAATGGGATGGATAGTTTCTACTCTCTTCTTTACCTCTCACAGGTCTTGACCAGGTGAGTAGTCATCACAACCAGGTTTCTATACTGGGAGCAAAGGACTATTCCATGCTGACTTGCACGGGGTGAGAATTCCAGCAGACAACAGTCTGTTAATATGTAGGGTAATTCCCTTTCGGGCTTTTAAACTGATGGGGTACTGTTTGACTCTCACTGGTACCGCCCCACTAGTTAGCTGAACAACAATAGGTGGCCGATGTTCACCCAGTCCTGGGGGATTATCCTCAGCCCATACTTCAGGAA
>PVJS01030334.1:0-24168 GCA_004027185.1 Glis glis | reverse complement strand
CTCTCTGTCCTGGGAATTGAACCCAGAGGCATTCTACCTCCGAGCTACACCCTCAGCCCCCTTTTTTATTTTTTGCTTTGAAATAGGGTCTCACTATGTTGCTGAGAGTCTTGCTAAGTTGCTAAAGCTGGCTTCTTGCCTTAGCGCCCCAAGTACTGGGATGTCAGGCATCCACCATCACACCCAGCTAAAGTTTTCTAAATCTAGCAATCATATCCCAAGAGAAGGAAGAGAGGAATAACATGTTTCCAACCCGAATCAGGTCACCAGGGAGTGACGTGAGGTTCCAGTCACTCTATTAGACCCCGCATCCCAGTGCTTCTTGAAGACTGGAGAGGCTGCCCTTACCTTCTGTTTTCCAGTTCAGCGTCTCCTCTGCGGCTCTCAGGCGGAGGTCGATCTTTTGCAGCTCTTCCTCCACTAATGGAAATTCCACCGCGAGCAGAGTTTTCATGACCTTGTTGTACCAATTCGTCATCAACTCCAAGTTGGCCACCAGCTGCCGGTAGAATTCCCTGGAGGAGAACATGGCTGCGGCCGTCTTGGGGATGTACTTCATCTCTCTGGGCTCCAGATAGCTCATCTCTTTCAGCACTGAGATCAGCTAGAGGAAAGGATCGACTCGTGTGGTTATAGTTCAGGGGAGGCGAGAGAGCGGCAGCATTTGTCAAGAACCGGAAGCGGGCGTGGTGGTACACGCTTGTAATCCCAGTACTTGGGAAGTTGAGACCGGAGGATCCAGGTTTGCGGCCAGCCTCAGCTACTTAGTGAGGCCCTCCGCAACTTAGTGAGACCCGGTTTCAAGATAAAGAACAAAAAATAGGACTGGGGGTGTAGCCCGGAGGTAGAATGCCCCTGGGTTCAATCCCTAGTACCACCAATAAATTAAAAAAAAAAAGGAACTGGAATATCCCAGGGTGTGTGTGTGTGTGTGTGTGTGTGTGTGTGTGTGTGTGTGAAAAGTGTGTTCAAAGACCTTCTGGGCCTCTTCTTAACCTCTGCTCCTATCAGTTCCTTAAATCTAGTCTCAGAGAAGGAAAATCAAGTGTTAGGGAGCAGGAAGATGACTCAGAAGGCAGCAACAGATTTACCCAAGAGCAAGAAACAAGAACAGGGAATCCTGAGAAAGGAGACATGGGCGATGGCAGGGGACAGCTCAGCTCCCAGTGCTCTGGGGCACGTGGCTGCTGAAGAGAGGCTCCTGTGGGGAGAGCCTGTTCCACAGGGGTTGCTGGCCTGAGGAGGAGGATCATCTAGTGTGGTCACCCATGTGTGTGCGAAGCCTCTAATGTGGACTTGGGGTTCTCTCTCCAAAGGAGACCACGCACCATCACAGAGACACTGATTGCACCGAGAGCAAAAGCACGGGATGAAAGCAACCAGAACTATTTGGAACCTCTCCCAATTTTTGTAACCCTGTGCTGGTATTTCTTTGTATTTGACTCTATGAGGAGGGCAGGGAGCGGAAGTCATCTGGGTCTCCCTGAATTTGTGTGGGGCAGGTTAGGAAGTGAGAATCAAGTAGACACAGTCCAAAGGAAACGCAGAGGGTCCTCAACAGAACGGCTGGGTGGCCTCGTCTCCAGCCTGGTTTATTTATTAATGTGTTTCTCTCTGAACCTAGGAGGACAGATGGGCACAGGTAGAGCTGAGGAAACAAGTCACAGGTTGTCCCCACCCCACCTCATATAAAGACATCTGGCTCCCAGCTCCTTCTCTGGTTCCTCTGGGGAAGTTCTCTATTGCTAACCAGCCAGCCTTTGCAGCATTAAGATAAATGCTAACCATTTGGAGGGGGAAATGAACTCAGTCTTCTGACTTTGAAATAAGCTCAAGATGGATACTAGAAACTTCAATGTAGAAAAAAAAATGTTGGAGCTGAGAGTGGTGGTACATGCCAGTAATCTCAGTACTTGGGAGGCTGAGACAGGAGTATTCTGGGTTTGAGGTCAGCCTTAGCAACTTAGCAAAACCCTTAGCAAATTAGTGAGACTCTGTCTCAAAATAAAAAATAAAAAAGGCTGGGGGTGTGTCATGGATGTAGAATACCTGAGTTCAATCTCCAGTATCAAGAAAAAGTTGGAAATTTTTAGCAAATAAACTAAACAATTAGACTAATTAGACTAATAGAAGTACGGAAATCACATATTTAATTTTGTTCTGAACTTCCTACCAATTAAGTTGAAATTTTAAAAATAGAAAATGATGTAATTTTCATCATAAAATATCTTAATATAAAAGATTGCTGAAAGAAAATAGTCCTGGGAATAAATTATAAAGGGAGGCTATTCTTTTGAAAAAGACAAAAACAAAAAATCGAAAGTAAATATGTGTAGCTACCTATGATATTGAAGTAGAGAAGGCCATTCCAGACATAAAACTGTAAAAGCAAAACATAAAAATGAATGTGACCCATAAAAAAATGATACACTGAAACTGGCAAAAATATTTGAAGCAGATTTCTTCTCTCTTAGATTTTGTTATATCTGACAAATGTTTTCCAGATATTCTAACAAATTCACAGGAAAGTCTAGTGGGGACTTCCACTAGAAAGTGGGTCACTGAATGAGCAATTCATAGAAGAAATGTAAGTGGCCACTGACAAGACTTTACTAGTCATCGAATAAATGCAAATTAAAAAAAATATCAAAGCAGTGCGTGGTGGCACAGGCCTGTCATCCCAGTACTTGGGAGGATGAGGCAGGAGGATTGCAGGTTCAAGGCCAGTGCACAGGATAACTTAGTGAGTCCCAGTTTCAAGAGAAAACATAAAATAGGGCTGGGAGTATAGCTCAGAGGTAGACATCCCCAGTACCACCACCAAAAAAAAGAGATTTTTTTAAAAGTTGAACAGTCTGAAAACTATTTTAGGAAACAAATAATAACTTGTTGGCAGGGTAATGACTGAATTCTATTTATCAGAAGAACAAGTTGACGTTGTCACATGCAAAATGAAAAGTCTCGAAATATGAATCTTTAGCCCAACAATTCTACTTCTAGGCATTTTTCCTAAAAACAATTAAGAATGGATACAATAGTAACTAAGAATGTTTGTTGTAGCATTATTTATACCATATTTTATCCAATTTAAGATGTCATCAATTGTAATATTCACTATTGGTTTATACCCAACTAATGAAGGAAATATATGGTTTACTAAACTATAAACCCATAAAAATGCACATTCTAAATCCAAAGAAATACAGACTGACAAAACTGGAAAATAAATGCCCAACAATAGGAAAATTTTAAGATTTAAATGCATAATTAACATAATTAAAAGTTAATGCAATTTTCAACCTGTTCCCAGAAGGGCACATTTCTGACACATCCTTCCCATGGGTTTCCAAAACGGGTGATACCACCCCACCCCACCCCACCCCGGAGGTGCTGGAAAAAACAGAGATGCTTAAAAGACTGAATCTTTCTGTTCATTTGCTTAAAGAAGTAAGATTTCGCCAGGCGTGGTGGCGCACACTTGTAATCCTAGTACTTGGGAGGCTGAGACCGGAGGATCCAGGTTCGCGGCCAGCCTCAGCTACTTAGTGAGGCCCTCCGCAACTTAGTGAGATCCTGTTTCAAAAATAAAGAATAAAAATTAGGGCTGGAGATGTAGCTCGGAGGTAGAATGCCCCTGGGTTCAATCCCCAGTACAAAAAAATAAAAAAAAGAATGTAGATTTCCGGGGGGGGGCACTGAATAATTTTTTAAAATAATTTTTAATTTTAATAAGTTTTAAGCCAAATAAGTTTGGTAAGTGTGCTACTTTTCATTCTTATTAAGCAGTAAAACCACCGCCAGCTGCTCCAAGTTGTATGCCAGAGGTGACTGTCGCTCTTCTTCACTTGTTATGTTTATAGTTGTCTCTCCTCAACACATACTATAGTTTAGATACTTGTCTCCTCTCCCCTTTCCTTTCTTTTCTCTCTCCTTTCCCTTCTATTACTTACAAACACCAGTAAAGTACCTAGTATGCATCTTGCATTGGGGGCAGATAGAACACTTGCCCTGGAGTCCATAGAGACCAGCCAATCCTCAATACTGCCTTACGCCAGGGACTTCGCTACTGTATTACCACAGGTAGACCATGGCCTACTTAGTAATCCTGGTATGCATCTCTGTGGACATTAAATATTCAATACTGCTCACAGAGTATGCTGATGAGATTGCTCCAAGGAGTTAAGAGACTTAAATGACTTATGTCTCGCGGAAGTGAAGAGATGGATCTTCCAGCTCTCTGTGTTGACTCTGACTCCAGTGCACAGGAATCAATGTTTTGCTTAAACTGAAAATTCCTCACAAGGCTCCACTATACTGTCAGCATGTGGGCTTGGGTTTCGGCACTGTCTCCCGTGAATTCTTGAGAACATGCCATCGAGATAGAAGTAGGTAGCAGCTTTGGCTCAGAGCAGCCAGTATCTATTTTTTTTAACCTGACTGATGTGCATCCTGATGGGGACCAACCTTTGGCTGTAGTTTTCTGTAGCATTCAACTTTCTCTGGCTGCTACAGTCCACTCTGGCCACCCACCCTGCTGACCATCTAAAGCAGGGGCTCCCAACTTCTGTGCTATTCACATTTTCAAACAAGTAACTCTAGGTTGTGGGGCACCATTCTGAGCCTTGCAGGGAGTTCTGCAGCCCACTAGATGCCTTGAGAACACCCCCGAAGTCTGACAAACTAAATGTTTCCAGGCAGACAGTCACCCCCAGCTAAGAACCACTAATCTAGACTCTTATCTCCAAAGCTACTCCTTAGCCATTCATCATATGCTGTCTGATAAAGATAGATTTTTGCATGCTGATTCTCGCTCCCTCCTACATGTGCAGGAACTAAGTCTTGCAGTCACATAGTTGGTGACACCTCCAGTGTCTAGTCAGTGGCCTTCACAGGCAGTAAGTATACAAAGTAGGTCTTGAATGTTTGCTACTAAATGACCAGGGATATTTTGCAATACACTCATGAACCGCATCGTGTCTCAGGCAACAATGGGCTGAATGAACAATGGTGGTCCCCAAAGATTCTATCATCTGGTGACATCATAGCTGGCTCAGTGTGTGTAACTACATTCCATGATGTTTATGCAATGACACAATTGTCTAACGATGCCTTTCTCAGGAAGGATCCCAGTCACAAGCTACACATGATTGTATTTCCCGTTGTGCAAAATCAAAGCAAATGTCTTGGTCGACCCTAGAGGAAAACATGGATGTGGACAGATTAAGAAAACATCACGCCCTGGGATTCACCCCCTGAAACAAATCCAGTGTGTAAGTTCTCTTGAGCAGCTTCTGCATATTCTTATGGGAAGCCTTTTCACCTTTGAAAGTAGCAGAGTTAAAGCAAACACTTCAGGAACCCAAAACGGAAATGACTGCCACCCAGCTGACCTGTGGGTTAAAGTTGACAGCAATCTGCTTTGTCTCAGGGTCACGTTGCAGGAGTGGTCGGGAGAGATTGTACTGTGACTTCTCTGATACTGTGTGACACCAGTCCTCATAAAGTCTTGTCTCATACCTGCAATGACCAGAGACCACGGTCACCTCATCACCACCCTCCCTGCTCCCTGGCTCCTGGCCACGCTCCATTACATGAATCCAAGAAACAATCAGTCATTGATCCCAGCCAGGCTGGGTTAGCTCCTGCATGGAGCCAGTAATTCCTCAAGGTGCCACAGTTTCAATCAGGGGAGAGCAGAAAGATTCCATGCAAGCCAGGCGAGGTGGCGCACACCTGCAATCCTAGTACTTGGGAGGCTGAGACAGGAGGATCGAGGTTCACGGCCAAAATAAAAAAATAAAACAGGGCTGGGGGTGGAGCTCAGAGGTAGAATGCCCCTGGGTTCAAGCCCCAGTACAAAAGGAAGAAGACAGAAAGAGAGGAGAGAAGAGGAGAGGAGAGGAGAGGAGAGGAGAGGAGAGGAGAGGAGGAGTGTGTGAGAGAGAGAGAGTTGAGAGAGAGAGAGAATGAACGAAAGGAGGGAGGAAGGATGGATCCATGCTATCTTTTGTCTCAGTAAATGTTGGAAGGAGTCTTTGGGTAACATTTTCTCCCACACTAGTCTTCACATAGCTTGTGGACATCTGTCACTCAGTCATTCCACACTGACTGGACACCTACTGTTTGCTGAGCTTGGAGAATAAGATGATGAATAAACACATCATGGTGAATGAAACTAAAGGTGGAGAGCACAGATAAGCCAAGCACTGTACCGCGCCGTGGTAAGTACACCCTTAGAGGATCATACAGAGCATCAGGCATCTGAAAGCAGAGGTGGGGCACGGCAGAGTGGTAAGGACTACAGCAGGGCATGAGCAGAGGATAGACAGAGAAGGGGGAGTGAGCACGCCTGGCAGAAGCAACGGCATGGCTGAAGGGTGGAGGCAAGAAACAGCATGGCTGTGTGCTAGGAACAAAGAGGACAGCATCCCTGAGTCTGGCAGTGACAAGGGGGAGGCAAAGGCCACATGTGGGAGGGCATCTCACATTGTGTGTGTGTGCGGGTGGGGGGGTACTGGGGATTGAACCCAGGGCATTCTACCTCCAAGCTACACTCCCAGCCCTATTTATTTATTTATATCATGACACAGGGTCTCACTAAGTTGCTGCAGGTCTTGCTAAATTTCTGAGGCTGGTCTCAAACCTGTGATCCTCCTGTCTCTGCCTCCCAAGTATTGGGATTATAGGCATGTGCCACAGCTTCACATCACATTGAAGAGACAATAGGAACTACTGAAAGGTTTCTGGCTGGTGGCGGATATAGTGACATTATGGGGCTGGGCGGTAATATGGGCAGTGAGAGGCAAAAGTCTGGAGATGGGAGGACTGACTGTTAAGAAGCTGCTGTATCAGTCCAGGCCAGAGGAGCCCCAGGCTCTTGTGAAGGTGCTGGAGGTAGGAGCAAAGAGGAGTGGATACACTGGAAGCTATCTGTGAGGTAAAGGGTGAGGACCGGGGCTTAGCTGGCAGGTGGAGGTGCTACCAACTGATCTAACACAATGTTAAGCAAAGTCAGATGGAGGTGACAACATTTACCGCCCTGCCCTCCTGAATCAGGAGAAAGAGCAAGTGGCGGGGGGGGGGGCTGTTTCTAGACTCTGCACCCCCCAAAGACTTAGCTTTAAAGCAGGAACAACTGTGAACCCGTACAAAACTTCCATTCTAATGCTTTGTCCATAAAAGACACAGGGTGTGTTTTGGAGACTTACTTCCTCTCTGCACAGCATGAACTACTGCTGTCTGCTTAGTGAGCAGTGGCTGTGATTTTCCCAGGCTCTCATCTGGGAGTGCCATGGGTGACACCCCACCCCTTCTAGCTCTGTGGGGCTCCCACTCCCAGGAAAACTACATTGGAAAAGCATTTGTGTCTAGAATAGGGTTGCGCTCTCCAGAGGCCCGGTGCATGCAACACCAAATACTGTACTCACAAATAGTGTGGCTACAGCATAAAGCACAGACTGGCGTTTCAGAGCTGCTAAGGAGTCTGCACAAATGCATGGTGTGTGTGTGTGTGTGTGTGTGTGTGTGTACGTGCGTGCAGGCGCGCGGGGGGGGGGGTGTGCAACGTGCAGAACGACACAATCCCAGAAGCTGCTTACTTCTCCAGCAATGAGAGCATGTCTTCGTATTTTTGTATCATTCGTCTTCCTTCGGCAGATTCCATGCAACTATCCATACACAAGAGAAAAAAGATGACACAGAATTAGGAGGAGTCAAAATAATGACCCAAGGAGCAAACGCAGCCTATGAGGGAGAGATTGTAAGGTTTCTTGGGCTGGTTCCTGAAGAATGGTCCTAAATGACCCGTTTTCCTTCCTGAACTTCCTCCTCAGGCCACTAGAGGGCACGTGCACCTGCTGAATTCAGGCGGCCCCACAGGTGGCTGGGTGCCAACCTTCCCGCCCAGGCTCCACCAGCTCCTTACCTAGCTGTTCAGTCACACACCAGGTAGACAAGGCCCCTCAAAATTATAAGAGGGAAGTTGAGCTGTTAAAAAAAAAAACTCCAGGTGCTATAGTTTTTTTGTATTTAAGAAAAAACTATCAATTATCTAAAACATTTTGTATCTGTATATAAATATGTATGTAGATGATAAAAATATTTACATATGAATATAAATACGTATGTAGATAACTATGCTTACATATGCATATAAGCATGAATGTCTATAACAATGTTTATATAATATATACATATACGTAAATAATATATCTATAATTTATTGTTATATACAAATATATGTTTTTGATTTATATATGCACTTTTGAATATTTCTCTCTATATTGCTATGTAATATTTCTCTCTATATTGCTATGTACAAATATATGTACTATTGCCGGGCGTGGTGGTGCACGCTTGTAATCCCAGTACTTTGGGAGGCAGAGACCGGAGGATCTGGGTTCGCGGTCAGCCTCAGCTCTCTCTCTCTCTCTCTCTCCCTGTCTCTCTCTCTCTCTACTTAGTGAGGCCCTCCACAACTTCGTGAGGCCCGGTTTCAAAATAAAGTATAAAAAATAGGGAGGGCCGGGGGTGTAGCGTGGAGGTAGAACGCCCCTGGGTTCAATCCCCGGTACCACAAAAAAAAATATATGTACTATTATATATTATATGTATATATTACATATACACATATTATATATGTAAATTGTCTATTTGTACATATACAATATTAGTGTATAATACATTATAGTATATGCATTTAGTATATGCATTATATAATATATCCATTATACAATATGTATTATCATGAGCTGAGAGTGGTAGTATATGCCTGTAACCCCAGTACTTGGAGGCTGAGACAAGAGGATCTCAGGCCAGCCTTGGCAATGAAGAGGCTCTGGGCAACCTAGTGAGAACTTGTTTCAAAACAAAAAATAAAAAGGGCTGGGGGTATACACTGGATGTAGAATGTCTCTGGGTTTAAACCACACACACAAAATATATATATACACACATATATTATAGTAATTATAATATATAATACATGCATACTATATGTGCATATAACACATACACACATTATTCACATACATATACAATAGTAATGCATGTGTACATTATATACACATATATATGTATATAACAATAGAGAGGTACATATTTTCTCTTCTCAGAAATCCATATAGGACACATGAGCAGAAACACTGTCACTCCTTGGCATGTTTACACAAGGGTCCCACACACCCCTCCCCCCAACACGTGCACACACAACACACATACATACATGCATGCGCACATGCACATAGATATACATGCGCACATGCACATGTGCTGGCACACACTCGGGGGCCTCCGCAGGAACGCCGAGGATACAGAGGAGAGCAGTCTGGCCCCAGGCACTGCTACCCACAACCCTTTCCCCTGGTTTTGACACTTGCTGCAATATAACATGAAAGTCCAGCTCCTGGGAGAATTGTTGTAGTATCTTTAATTTTCAGAAACCTTCATATGAGCTGTGTGCAGGTCTGCTTTCATCTGTCCTGCTAGCAAACCAAGGCAGCTTCCTGCAACAGCTATTTAAAACCCATTTGTGCCGGGTGTGGTGGCGCACACTTGTAATCCCAGTACTTGGGAGACAGACGAGGTCAGCCTCAGCTACTTAGTGAGGTCCTCCGCAATGTAGTGAGACCCTGTTTCAAAATAAAGAATAAAAAAGAGGGTTGGGGATGTAGCTTGGAGGTAGAGTGCCCCTGGGTTCAATCCCCAGTGCCCAAAAAAAAGAATAAAAAAAAAAGGGCTGGGGTTGTAGCCCGGTGGCAGAATGCCCCAGGGTTCAGCGGCAGAATGCCCCAGGGCTCAATCCCTGGTACTGCAAAAAAAAAAAAAAAATTGCTCTTTATGCCTGCACAGGGTTTCTTCCCAGGATCCCTTGCGCACTCTGCACATGCCCTGGCAGGAGCAGAGAGGCCTGGGCTCCAAGCTGCTCCCTTCCCATAGGTGGTGAATGAGCAGCTGTGTCTGCCAGGCAGCGAGGAGAAGAAAAAGCGCTCGGGCCAGGGGGCCACACACACCTCCCTCTCCTCTTGCAAGCTGAGGGATTCCCACGAGCATAGCAACCCTCAGGGCTCAGTTTTGTATCTGCAAGAAAACGCGGCCAGAGGGGAGCAGGGCTTCTCATAGGGATTATGTGGCTGTGGCTTAGTGGGTCTGAGATGTCGCAGGAATCAGTATAGCAAGACCCCCTGCAGCTTCACTAAATGGTGCGGAATCTATGACATTTTTAGTAACTAGTAAATATATATTATAGAGTACAGCACACACTTGAATTCATTTTTAAAGCAAAAGGGAATTTCTGTGATGCTCGTAGAGGTCGCCATGGTGAGCCATTGAGATCTTCTCTGTGGACCAGGCGCTCTGACCACCCCCTAACCTGCCCCACCCCAGCCCTCCTCTGGCCAGGTGTGCTGGCTGCAAATGATGCCCAACTGCCTCTTTCTTTGGTAACAGCCTCAACCAAAGAGTCACCTTGGCCAAGGTCATGCCCTTCCTGGGAGGACTAGCTGATGTGGTGGGGTACGAAGGCCAGGCGACTCCAAACAGCTGGTCCTCCTTGAAGGATGGATGGAAGCCTTGGTGGCCACTATCCAGCGGCTCAACTTCTCCCTCAGCCCCATCCCTCTCTCCTCACTCCCTCATGGCTGCTATTCCTCAGAGCACCTTTATCATTTTCTGCCCCTGCCTCTCAGAGTCGGTTTCCTGGGAGCCAGACCTCAGACAGCTCTGTGGTCCAGGTTCCTGGAAGCAGCCCAGACAACCCTCCTCACTCCATTTGCACATCTCCCTTCTGCCTTGAGGGGCGTGGCCAAACCGGGACCCCCGGGAAGAGCCAGGGGTTAGGAGTCCTGGGGCCCAGATGCCTCTTCCAGTTTTTCCCTTGTCTGTCCCTAGGACCTCAGGTGAGTCACCTCACCTCTCTCTGCCTTGTTTGTTCATCTGTAGAATAAAGAACTCGCCTGGGCTGGAACAGGTGCAGCAAGTAGCCACACACTGGGCAGACCCCACAGGCTGGATCTGTGCAGATTTGGGGGGGGAAATGGAATCCTTAATCATTTTTTTTTTGCAGTACTGGGGATTGAACGCGGGGGGGCGTTCTACCTCCGCGCTACACCCCCGGCCCTATTTTTTTTTTATGCTTAATTTTTGAAACCGGGTCTCACGAAGTTGCAGAGGGCCTCACTAGGTAGAGAGAGAGAGAGAGAGAGAGAGAGAGAGAGAGAGAGAGAGAGATCGCGCGCGCGCATGCGCGCTGAGGTTGGCCGCGAACCCGGATCCTCCAGTCTCCGCCTCCCAAAGTACTGGGATTACAAGCGGAATCCTTAATCATTTTAAGGTTGTGCATCCCTCCCTCCCTCCCTCCTTCCCTTCCTCCTTTCCTCCTTCCTTTCTTTCTTTTCTTTCTTTCTTTCTTTCTTTCTTTCTTTCTTTTCTTTCTTTCTTCTCTTTCTTTCTTTCTTCTTTCTTCTTTCTTCTTTCTTCTTTCTTCTTTCTTCTTTCTTCTCTCTCTCTCTCTCTCTCTCTCTCTCTCTTTCTTTCTTTCTTTCTTCCTTTCTGGGGATTGAACCCAGGGGCATTCTGTCTCCAAGCTACACCCCCAGCCCTTTTATTTTTGTTTTGAAACAGGTTCTTCCTAAGAACCTGAGGCTGTCCTTGAATCTGCGATTCTCCTGTCTCAACCTCCCAGGTACTGGGATGACAGGTACGTGCCACTATGCCTGTTTGTGCGTCCAACTTTAAACTCCAGATTTCTAGCTTTTCTCCTACACTCAGGAGCTTGCTCACTCGGGCTGTTTTTCTGGTTGGTGACCCTTGAGTGGAGTGGTGGCACCTCCCTCCAGACCCCACCCATCATCTCACATGCTCCACCTTCTCAGTTCTAGTGCTTCCTGGTCTCTAGAGGTGTTCAGTCCTGCAACCTGGGCCTGAGGGTCTCTGCAGTCTTTCTGAACTCCAAAAAGCCTGTGAAGCCAACATTCAGCTCCAATTCCTTTGCCTCTCTTGTGTTTGCCAAAGCCAAGTACTTTCAGCATGATCAAGTCTTTTAAAAAGAGGAATCAGGAGACCGAAGGATCCGGGTTCGCAGCCAGCCTCAGCTACTTAGTGAGGCCCTCTGCAACTTTGTGAGACCCGGTTTCAAAATAAAGTATAAAAAATAGGGCCAGGGGTGTAGCTCAGAGGTAGAATGCCCCTGGGTTCAATCCCTGGTACCACAAAAAAAAAAAAAAAAGAGGAATCAGGGCCAGGTGTGGCATGGTGGTGCACGCTTGTAATCCCAGTACTTGGGAGGCTGAGACAGGAGGATCCAGGTTCGCGGCCAGCCTCAGCTACTTAGTGAGGCCCTCCGCAACTTCGTGAGACCCTGTTTCAAAATAAAGAATAAAAAAAATAGGGCTGGGGTGTAGCTTGGAGGTAGAATGCCCCTGGTCCCATCCCCAGTACCGCAAAAAAAAAAAAAAAGAGGAATTAGAGATGGACGGCCCGTGCCTAGGCAGCATCCTAAACATAAGGTTGCAAATAGCTCCTCTCACTCACTTCCAGCTGTGGAGAGGCCTCTAAGTATCTTGGCTTCTAGACGCATCCCTGAAGCAGGCCCGTGGCTTGCTATTCTGGTCACCCTCAGAGCTTCAGGGGGAGCTGGCCAAAGCAGCTCAGGCCAGGTTCAGATTCAGTGGGTGACAGGTGCGGGCCTGGAACCTGCATCTTTAACAAGCGCCCTGGGGTGTTCTACTGCATGAGGTCCCCACGGTGCACTTTAGGAAACACCAGCTTCATTATTTTCCAGCAGCCTCAGCAGCAAAGAGTGATATCTGTCAGAGGGAGAGATGAGGGAGACCTCCACAGAGCTTGAAATCCCTGACTCGTTTTCCTCTAGAAATGGATTCCACAGAGCAAAATGAGTCAGCCCGTGGCTGGTCAAGCATCACTGAACACGGAGAGACCCGCGCCTCAGTCCCAAAGTATCAATATCCTGTCGGTTAGGCCAATAAATAGCTCGTCTATTGCTGGAGAAGCAAAGAAATGAAGATGGTTTTCATGCTTTAGGCAAGCGAGTTGCGCTTTCTCTACTTAAAATGCAGAGCAGGAACAAACGTGTCTTTCAGGAATAAGATACTCACGGATGCGTGACGCGTCTGAAGTTGTCGAAGGGACCCTGGAGGCGCCGCCTCAGCTCCTGTGCCCAGTGGAGGCCGCCGGCCACGGCTGGCATGTTCTTGTGCACCGGGGAGAACCCTGGGGACACGGCACAGCCAGCATGAAGCAAGGCCACAGCCCCCCAGCCCCCTCCGCCCCACTGACACCTACTGCCAGTGACTCTAGGCTCAGGTCACCCAGGGCACACACTGAGGACTTCCTGGGGATCACTAGATTCTGTTAAAGAGGAAGGAAACCGGGCGTGGTGGCGCACGCTTGTAATCCCAGTACTTGGGAGGCTGAGACCAGAGGATCTGGGTTCGCGGCCAGCCTCAGCTACTTAGTGAGGCCCTCCGCAACTTAGACCCTATTTCAAAATAAAGAATAAAAAACTGGGCTAGGGGTGTAGCTCAGAGGTAGAATGCGCCTGGGTTCAATCCCCAGTGCCAAAAAAAAAAAAAAAAAGGAAGGGAGAAGGACCCTGGGGAGCACGCAGTAAAGGCAGAGGACATGGGTCCCCTCCAAGCCATTCTGATTTAGGTGGTCTGGGTGGCCACATCATTGGTATTTTTAGAAGTGCTCAAGATTATTTTACTTCACAGTCAGGTTGGAAAAGCAGTCAACTATCTCTGGGTCTCAGTTTTCTCATCTATAATATGTAAATAATCCCTGTTCTTTTTTCTTTTCTTTTTTATTGTGGTACTAGGGAGTGAACCCAGGGTATTCAACCTCTGAGCTACACCCTCAGCCCTATTTTACTTTTATTTTTAAACAGGGTCTCACTAAGTTGCCACACACTGACCTCAAACCTGCGATCCTCCTGTCTCAGCTTCCCAAGTACTAGGATTACAGGTGTGCGCCACCACGTCAGGCATCCCTCTACATGTTTTGTTTGGTTACAAGCAGTATGACATTTTCTCAAGTCTTTGCCTTAGAGGACTTTGTCTCTTCTCCCTTGCCGTCAATCCCCCCAAATTTCAGGACTCGGCTCAATACCACCTTCCCCATAAACTCACCCTTGAATCTCTCAGCCAGAATTCCTGGCTTTGTTACCTGCTTTGTTACCATTCCTTATAGCTCAAATAGAACACTATTCAACTTCTGTGAACAACCGCCTTTTACTATTAATTATTTTATCCCTTCCCCAGGCCCGCTGTTCTATATGGTACCCACAAACATACTTTGGATATCACAAGGACTCAAGAAATGTTTGTAAAGTCAAAATGAACTTGTGTTGGACTTTCAAAGAAATAAGAGAGGGCATCTAGCTGTAATGAAAATGGGGCCATCACACCTCCGCAAGGTAACTAGATGTCCTGTGTCGGCTCCCGCCGGTTCCTCCCACCAGAAGCATGGTTGCTATGGCAGTGGAAAGGATGAGAAACTTTTCTCAGGCATGGAAGAAAAATCTACTGTGAATTGAGGGATGTTGAAGATTAATCAGTGTGGCAACACTGATCTGGGTCAACTCAAATGGGGCGAGGTCACAACTGACCAGTGAGAGATACTCAAAGCTCTACTGCTCTGGGTCAGTTGCCCATCCCAGCCCAGATACGGTGGAACCCAGAGTTCAAGAAACTCTACAGTCACCCGGGATGGTCTGGAACTTCAAGCTAGAGGGTTGTGGGTTTTTTTTGTGTTTTTTTTTTTTTTTTTTGCGGTACCGGGGATTGAACCCAGGGGCATTCTACCTCCGAGCTACATCTCCAGCCCTAATTTTTATTCTTTATTTTGAAACAGGTTCTCACTAAGTTGCAGAGGGCCTCACTAATAGCTGAGGCTGGCTGCGAACCTGCGATCCTCCGGTCTCAGCCTCCCAAGTACTGGGATGACAAGCGTGCGCCACCACACCTGGCTTGTGTTTTCTTTTCTCGGGCAATGCCCTAGACCCATATATGGACATTTAAGAAACACAGCTGGGCATGGTGGCGCACACTCATAATCCCAGTACTTGAGAGGCTGAGACAGGAGGATTGCAGGTTTGAGGCCAGCCTCAGCAACTTCGTGAGGCCCTCTGCAACTTAGTGAGACCCTGTTTCAAAATAAAAAGTAAAACAGGGCTGGGGGTGTAGCTCAGATGTAGTATGCTCCTGAGTTCAATCCCTCTTACCACAAAAACAAAAACAAACAACAACAACAACAAAAAACCCCAAAACACAAGGGGAGTGCATTGTACCCTTCTTAGTAACAGAACTTCCCCATCAAAGCCCCCTGCCAACAAACTTACCGACTTCTGCCTCCTCCTGGATGTGCTGATTGTAGATGATCCTCACAGCATCCAGTTCTTTGTTGAACATTCGGATGAGGACCAGGTACTTACCCGACGCATCCTGTGCTACCAGCGGTCTTTCTAGGAGGTTTCCTGCTATGTCTAGCAGCTGTAGAGTGGGCGGAGAAAAAAGCCACAGAGTAAACCTTTCCAAGCTCACATAAATCTTGCTTTTCCTTCCTATGCCTGCAGATGCAAGAGGGGTGCCCAACTGTGATTATAGATTTGGAGCAATCATGAATAGTATATGGGTATTTATAGTCCTTTAATTTTTTTTGCGGTACTGGGGATTGAACCCAGGGGCATTCTACCTCCGAGCTACAATCCCAGCCCTATTTTTTTTATTCTTTATTTTGAAACAGGGTCTCACTAAGTTGCTGAGGGTCTCACTAAGTAGCTGAGGCTGGCTGCAAACCTGCAATCCTCCTGTCTCAGCCTCCCGAGTACTGGGATTACAAGCGTGAGCCACCACACCTGGCTATTTGTAGTTCTTTGATTCTAAAGTAGGACTCCTGTCTGCTGGGTTATGAGCCAGGTTCTCTTCTGTTGTAAGAATCTGAATAAAAGGAAAACTAAAGATGCCAGAAAGGCTAAATTGAGCTACAGGATAATGAACTAAGGCAGAAGGAAGGTGAGCATAGAAAAGAAAAAAGAAGTGCCGGGTGTGGTGGCGCACGCTTGTAATCCCAGTACTTTGGGAGGCGGAGACCGGAGGATCCGGGTTCGTGGCCAGCCTCAGCTCTCTCTCTCTCTCTCTCTCTCTTTCCCTGTCTCTCTCTCTCTACCTAGTGAGGCCCTCTGCAACTTTGTGAGACCCGGTTTCAAAAAAAGTATAAAAAAAATAGGGCCGGGGGCATAGCGCAGAGGTAGAACGCCCCTGCGTTCAATCCCCGGTACCGCAAAAAAAAAAAAAAAAAAAAAAAAAAAAAAAAAAAAAAAAAAAAAAAAAAAAAAAAAAAAAAAAAAAAAAAAAAAAAAAAAAAAAAAAAAAAAAAAAAAAAAAAAAAAAAAAAAAAAAAAAGAAAAGAAAAAAGAAAGATACTAAGTGGGCTGGAAAAGAAAAGAAAGATGCTAAGTGGGCTGGGTTTAGGGGAGAATTTGGAGGGCTGAGAACTGAGAGTAAAAGCAAGAAAAAAAGTTTAGAGAGCCAGTGCCCTAAGAATGCAGTAACAGGAAGGATCATTTGAAGTCATTTTTCTGGGCATTGAACAGCTCTAACACTTTGGTGTTTCCGAAAGCAGCAGAATCCAGAGGTGAAATGTTTTTAATTACCTTTGGGATCCTGGATTGTGTTTCTTTTATTGCGATGCTGCCCTGAGACTAGGCCATGCAGGCCTTCGGTTATACATAGGATATAACAATATGCTGCTGCTACAGGTACCCTCCATTAGACTGTCCCGTCTCTGCCGTGTGCTTGGAGTCAGACCTTGACAAAAGACAGTGGTGGGTGACAAAACCTGGCCCACAACCATGGTGCATGGTACATTTTAAAGAGAAATTAAAGAAGATCTTAGAAGATGGAAAGATTTTCCATGCTCTTGGGTAGGCAGAATAAATATCATCAAAATGGCCATTCTTCCAAAAGTGATCTACAGATTCAATGCAATACACATTAAATTACCAAAGTCATTCTTCACTGACATAGAAAAATCTGTCTTTAAATTCGTTTGGAACAAAAAACCCAGAATAGCCAAAGTAGTTCTCAGCAACAAGAACCATGCAGGAGGCATCACAATACCTGACTTCAAACTATACTACAAAGCCATAGTAATAAAAACAGCATGGTATTTGCACAAAAGCAGACACATAGACCAATGGAGCAGATAAGAAGACTCTGAAACAAACCCACACACCTACAGCCAATTGATTTTTGACAAAGGGGCTAAAAACATCCACTGGAAAAAAGATAGCCTCTTCAACAAATGGTGCTGGCAAAACTGGCTAACCATATGCATAAAAATAGAAATAAGCCCCACTTTCTCACCTTATACAAGAGTCAATTCAAGATGGATCAAAGACCTAGAAATCAGACCAGAGACTTGCAACTACTCGAAGAGGGCATAGACCCAACACTTCAACACATAGGCACAGGTAAAGATTTCCTCAACAAGACCCCAAAGGCACAGGAAACTAAAATGAGGATCAATACGTGGGATTGCATTAAATTAAAGAGCTTTTGTGCAGCAAATGAAACAATCAAGAACCTCAACAGAGAGCAGACAGAATGGGAGAAGATTTTTGCCAGCTACTCCTCTGATAGAGGACTCATATCTAGAATATACAGAGAACTTAAAAAACCATCACTAAAAAAAACCAAATAACCCAATCAAAAAATGGTCAAGTGGACTAAATAGACACTTCACAGAAGAAGAAATACAAATGGCCAATAAATGTATGAAAACATGTTCAACATCATTAGCAATCAGAGAGATGCAAATCAAAACTACCCTGAGATTTCACCTAACCCCAATTAGAATGGCAATAATTAAAAACACAAGCAACAATAAATGCTGGCAAGGATTTGGAGAAGTAGGAACTCTACTACACTGTTGGTGGGATTGCAAATTAGTGCAACCTCTTTGGAAAACAGTGGTGGATCCTCAGAAGAATGGGAATGAACCTACCATATGAGCCAGCTATACCACTTCTAAGCATCTACCCAAAAGAATGAAACCAAACTACCAGACTAATGCATGTGTATCTATGTTTATAGCTGCACAATTCACAATTGCCAAACTTTGGAACCAGCCAAGGTGTCCATCAACAGATGAATGGATCACAAAACTATGGGATATGTACACAATGGAATTTTACGCAGCCACAAAGAAGAACAAAATTACATCATTTGCAGGGAAATGGAGGGCACTGGAGAACATTATGCTAAGTGAGATTAGTCAGTCACAAAAAGTGAAAAGTCGGATGTTTTCCCTAATATGTGGAAGCTAGGGAGAATGGGACTTAGAAGGGACCCCAAACAAAGAAGGAGAAAACTTTAGTTGAGCAAAGAAGGCGACCTAACAAGGAGACGGGAGGGCAGAAGAGGGAAATACACTAATGCACATGATGTGTATAAACAAACTTATCAGAGTCGATCACTATGCTGAGCATGGAAAGGAGGGAAGGGGAAGGGAATGGGGTGGGATTTGAGGGAGGGCTAAATGAGCAATTTACTCTAAATGAGTGTGCATGCATGCTTCTGATACCCTGACACTTATCAAAACATATAACTACAATGCACCAATAAATGTAACAAAAAAATAAATAAAAAATAAAAGACAAAAAAAAAGACAGAAAGAGCTGAGGCCCCGGAGCTCACATATGAATGAGCAGACTGTGTATCACGCTGCTTGGTTTTGAATATCTCTTCTCCCAGGGTCACATGTTTTCATTAATATGCGCAACCTACGGAGTAGTGGGGACACAAAAGGGACTCCTGATGATAATGGAGTGGAGCAAGGGAAGTGGTGTAAGGGAAAGGGAAGGGCAAGAAAGAAGTGTATCAATGGAATTACTATCATAAACAATGTGCACATGTGGGAATATACCGTCATTCTCGGGACTCCATATAGGGGGGAGGCAGCGGGGACACTAAGAGCTGTGTGCATGTATGTTAATACCAAATTGATACTCACTGTGATGTGAGACTACAATGCACCAATAAAAGCATGTTAAAAATAAAAAATAAAAATAGTTAAAAAAATAAAGAATGCTTTCTCTCGTATGTGGAAGCTAGAGAGAAACTGGTTAACAAAAGGGTCTTCAGGTAAAGGAGTGACTCCAGCGGCGCGATGGAGGGTTAAGGGCAGGTGTGTGGGGAGGGGAGGAGACTTGATAAAGGGTAACAGTTCACATATGCTAGGTACATATATGAAGTGATCGATACCAATCTCAATAACATGCTTGGGGGAGGGGCGGGAGTGGAGGGACCCAGAGGGAAACACACCACGTGCTGTGTGCATGCGTGTTCCTATCACTCTGAACCTCATTAAGATGTATACTTATAAAAGAAAAGATGTATACTTATAATGCGCCAATAAAAGTACATCTAAAAAAGAAAAAGAATATGTGACGGAGAACATATGTGTCCACAGTTTAAAGTATTTATTTTCTGGCTCTTTGTAGAGAAATGTCTGCCAGCCTTTAATTCGGAATATGAGAGACGCAATGTCAAGATTGCATCCGTATATCCTAAGGCTGAGTAGACCGCATTTGTCTACAACTTGAAGCTCATTCTTTTTCCACCTCCTTTCACCCTGGGCCATTCTCAGTACTCCTTTCCTGGAGCAGGGGAAAGAGGGCCAAGCTCCCGGACCAGGCTGGCATGGGCTCAGAATCTGGGATGGTCTTAGGAGGTCCTGCGTCTCCAGACCATGTCATGGGGAACGGCCATGAGAGAAGAGCCCATATGGGTGGGAGTCCTAGGTTAGACGTGTCCCAGGTCAGACAGCTTGTGGGGTTGCCTCCACGGTTCCAATGCACATTGAAGACTCAACAAAGTGCGAAGAGCTTTCCGTTGAAGGCTCTAGGACAAGTGTCTTTTCAACAAGTTACCCAGATCCCTAGGAAAAAATAAGTTACTTTTGGATGGAGGCATAAGAGAGTTGGTCCAAGCTGGGCGTGGTGGCACACGACTGTAATCCCAGTACTTGGTAGGCTGGGAGAGGAGGATCACTGGTTCATGACCAGTCTGAGCAACTTAGCGAGGCTCTCAGTAGAATGCCCCTGGGTTCAATTCCTAGCACCGAGAGAGAGAGAGAGAGAGAGAGAGAGAGAGAGAGAGAGAGAGAGACTCTCTGAGACTCTGGGTACAAACAGTGCTGCTGTGGGGACCAGGCACAAAGTTGGAAAGGGCTCTCTTCTTCTGCCCAGACCCCTACTCTTCAATAAAATTTCAAGGATTGGAATTTTTAGAACCCGGAAAGATATGCTTTGGCATAAACATAGATTGGCAGGGGATACTAGAGATTGAACCCCGGGTCATTCTACCTCTGAGCAATACCCTCAGCCCTTTTCATTTTTATTTTTTTTTTATTTTGAAACAGGATCTCACTAAGTTGCTGAGAGTCTCCCTAAATTGTTGAGGCTGGGCTCTTACCTGTGCTCCTCCTGTCTCAGCCTCTCAAATACTGGGATTATAGGTGTGTGCCACCATGCCCAGCTAAATGTAAATGTTTTCATGGTGGGAATCCAAAGAAAAATAGTAGATCCCCTCAAACATCTTCCTAGACAGAAAAAATTTCCAAGGGAGACTGTAGACACACAATGATTTCATAGACAGGGCGACGGGAATATATAAGAGGCATCTTGAAGACTCTTGGAATCGCTGGTGCAGAGGAATTCATAGGATGGATGGGCTGGACATTCTCAATGCGTGAATGGAGTTACAACTTCAAAAGTTAGCTGGTGGTAGAGTCTCAATTATCCGTGACAGTTAATGGCCCAATGGGAGCATTCTGTAGACACCTATAAGCCCTTTCCTTGGATTTAGTCCAAATGCTTGAGGAAGGACTCCTGGAAGTCTTGCTGAGTTATGAAAGAGCAGGTGTTTATTAAGGGTTGTACACACACACACTCAATGGCTACAGGCCTGGCATGTTTGGGTTGCTCAATATTCTACAATGGCATAGATTCACCCACCCGGGTTTAAGCCTATTCTACAATTGTCCCATCAGTGTCTGGACATTTTCAGTGACTGGAAACTCAACTATTAATCCAGGAAGTCCATTTCATCTTAAAGCTTTGACAGAGTTCTCTCTCCTCTGTGGAACCAACATTTGCCTCCTTGTAACTTCTTCCTGACGCTAATCCTTAAGGTTTCTAGAATAAGCCTCTTCATTGTTTATGGGAGATCCATCCAGTACTAGTTGGTGCACCCCATCTCGTAACTCAGCATGCTCAGTTGGGCAGCTGCTTATGTCCTTGTTGTCTGAAACCTCCCCCTCCTCCTCCTTATTCTTTCTACCATCTGATCTGAGCAGGACAGAGCAGGAGCACGAGTCTTATTCTGGTTGCTGATGCTGGACTCCTATAATCTTCTAGCTGGTAAGTACTTTGCTCCAGCACAAGTCAATTTAGCCACAGTGGTTAGACAGCCCTGGGGTCACAGAGCCCTGGGTGTGGGCTAGGGACCACAGTAGACTTCCTCACTCCTAATGGTTATCCTACTGACAAAGGTGTGGTACCCAAAGAGAGCACTGCAGAAGAAATGCTTTACGAAAGCATTTTTACACTGCCATGTTTTTAGAAAAGCATTAAGTAATCAACCAGTCTGAGAAGCCTGATTCTACACACTCCCTGACCCTAAGACATTTGCATTAGTCTCTTCCAAATGAAGAATATTTTCAGAAGCAAACTAGTCAGGAGAGTATCCCTGCCATCCTCTGATGAAGGCTGGGCTAGTATCCAGCACAGGGGAGGCGCCTGCCCCACTTGTACAAACCTTAAAGGCATGCTCCAAGCCAGGCGAATCATCAAAAGCCTGGATAAAGATCGTGCCCAATCTTCGGTCAAGATCTTCTACTCTCTGGTTAAACTCAGAGACGTCGTTTTCAAATTCCTGAGGAGACAACACATACATAAGAAAAGCATGGTTTTCTGATTAGCCAGTCTTGCTAATGGTGTTTGCTACTCATCTTCGTACTTGAATAAGCCATACCAAAGATTGATTTTAATTCTATACAATCCATCATGGTATGTCTTACAGCTCTGCTATTATTGCAACATTTTTACCTAGACATTCTGGGCAAAATGACAGAGTGAATCAAATGCGAGACTGGTGTCCTTTTACTCCCCTTTCTGTACCCATCTCTTCCACTTCTGGAAGCCTTTTCTCTCTCACTTACAATGTCAGCTCATGGTACCCCCAAACCATCTGAGCTGCACCAACCCCACCAATTCCAACATTACCACCTACTTTCCTCCCAAGTCAAAATCCTATTTTTTTTCAGTGTAACCACACTAATCTAGCCATTAGAAAGAAAGCCAGCTAATTAAACAAATAGGAACCATTTATTCTAAATATACCTTAATTGGTTGAGACAGCCACTAGCCATTGTTCCTAAGATGGCTAAATTTAGCAAATTCAAATACAGAGCACCCAATTAAGTTTGAATTTCAGATCAATAATGGATTTTTAAAATATATGTATGTCCCAATTATCGCATTTTATCTGATAACTCTCTCCTTAGAGAGCAGCAATTTCCAGGGAAACTTTCTTAGTTCAAATCTCTAATTTGTACAATTATTACTTGTTATTGTTTTACAGCAGTAACATACATTCTTACTAAAAAAAAAACACAAAAAATATTAGAAAAACATGGTACAGTTTCACTTCCTAAACCCAACCATGTTGACACTCTCTTATGTTTCATTGTAGTTGTTTCTTACATATTTTTATTGGTGCGTTGTAATCATATATCAAATTGAGGATTAGTGTGATAGAAATATCCATGCACACAGCACTGAGTGCATTTCCCTCCAGATCCCACCCCGCTCCCTTCCCATCCACTTCGTAATATTTGTAATCCCAGTACTTGGGAGGCTGAGACCGGAGGATCTGGGTTCACAGCCAGCCTCAGCTACTTAGTGAGGCCTCTGCAACTTAGTGAGACCCTGTTTCAAAATAAAGAATAAAAAAATAGGGCTGGGGTGTAGCCCAGAGGTAGAATGGCCCTGGGTCCAATCCTCGGTACTGCAAAAAAAAAAAAAAAAAGAAATTGGTATTGAGAGCTTTGCAAATGTACATAGAAGTGTATGAACTATTTCCTTCATCAGGGCTCCCTTTTCTGCTCCTCAACCCCTTCCCAAGTCCCCTTCCACTATTCTACTGGTCTCTCTCCTCATTATCTGAAACCTTTTTTGTTTCTCAGTTTCTCTGTAGCTTCCATCTATAAGAGAAAACATAGGACCCTTCACTTTCTGAAACAAGTTAATATCACTTAGCATAATAACCTCTAGTTTCATCCATTTTCTACATTTTTAAAAACTATATATGGGATTTTGTTTTATTTTATTATATAGTTGCAAACACATGGTGTATATCCTGCTTTGTAACCCATCCTTTTTTTATTCCTGCATTTGATTAATGGAATTTTTAGAAAGTGGCATTTCCTTGGGTCTGACTAAGATCCCCCTGGATATCTGAAGGTGGTCACAGTAGATTCTTGCCCTAATTTATTTCTCATTCCTGTATTTGTGTGTGTGTGTGTGTGTGTGTGTGTGTGTGTGTGTGTGTGTATGTCACTGGAGATTGAACCCAGTAGTATTCTACCTCCGAGCTACACCCCCAGCCCTATTTTATTTTTATTTTGAAACAGAGTCTCACTAGGTAATGAGAGTCTCACTACTTGCTGAGGCTGTCCTCAAACCTGCAATCCTCCTGTCTCAGCCTCCCAAGTACTGGGATTACAAGCATGCACCACCACGCCTGGCTCTCATTCCTGTATTCTTAAACTTTCTTCTCCAGTAACTCTGCTTTTCTTTTTAGGCAACTCCCTTCCCTCTTTCCCTACTAGGCCTTCTGTTTTGCTTCCTGCTTTGGAAACTCACATGTCCTGGAAAACACATCTCTAATTCTGTGTGTGTGTGTGTGTGTGTGTGTGTGTGTGTGTGTGTTAATTACTGGGGATTGAACTCAGAGGCATTCTACCTCTGAGCTACACCCCCAACCCTTTTTAATTTTTGTTTTGAAACAGGGTCTCATTAGGTTGCTGAAAGTCTCCCTATATATATATATTTTTTTTTTTTGCAGTACCGGGGATTGAACGCAGGGG
>PVJS01030332.1:0-24166 GCA_004027185.1 Glis glis | reverse complement strand
CTACCTAGTGAGGCCCTCTGCAACTTCGTGAGACCCAGTTTCAAAATAAAGGATAAAAAATAGGGCCGGGGGTGTAGCTTGGAGGTAGAACGCCCCTGGGTTCAATCCCCAGTACCACAAAAAAAAAAAAAGAAAAAAAAGTGCCAGCACAGTTCCTGGCTTTTTTTTTCCCCTAGTACTAGGGATTGAACTCAGGGCCTCATGCATGCTGGACAAGTACTGTACCACTGAACTGTACCCCAGCCCTTTTTAAATTTTTAGACAGGGTCTCACTAACTTGCCCAGGCTGGTCTTGAATTTGTGATCCTCATGCCTCAGGCTCCCCCGTGGCTGGGATTACAAGCATGTGCCACCATGCTTGGCTAATTCCTGGTTTTTAGTGTCTATTCAAAATGAGTAGATAGAGCATGTTGTTTTTTAGAAAAGTGCATGGCACATAATTGTCTATGCTTCTTATTATTCTCTTCCATTTTTCCATTTCTTGTTCCCTGCTTTCTACCCAGCTTTCTGTCTCTCACCCCTTACTGCTGAGACAGCAGCAGTTGAGTTTGGAAGCCAGCTGTCAGTCTGCTGCCCTTTTTTGTGTTTCCACAATTGCACTTAACCCATCAGAGCTTCATTCCATTAACATTCCAAAACATTATTGCTAAACAAACCTTGACCTGTGCCTGTCCTTCTGTCTCTAGTGATCATGTTTTTCTGGATATATTATTGGTTCACACTATTTAAAATACACACACACACACACACACACACACACACACACACACACATACACACACACACACACACACACACACACACATGAAAAACCAAACTGTGTTCCCAGGGTGTAAGTCAAAGCTCTGGATTGGCTCAGCCTTTCTCTTCCAGAACCTTGCTCTGGCTAATTTCCTTTAAAGGATTTTCTCCTCTTTGTTTTCCTGTTATTTATTCCAGAAATAGTTATGGATGGCAATATGGGCTGGGCTGCGGTGCATATCAGGCCCCTCAGTTGCACATAGGCTCACTGTAGATGCCTGTGGAATGTGAAGTAAATTGAACTCACTGGGCCTCTGAGGATGACTAAAGTTTTAGCTAGCAGAACTGGAGCTCTAGGGGCATTCCAGGGAGAGGATGAACATGAAAGAGGAGATAGGTGGGAAGCAGGAATTGTGCAGGGTAAACAGCAATTAGACTGCAATTTAGTTACACACAGGAGTCTTGGAGGACAGATGACAGAGTGCTCGAAATACCTCAGGACGGTGTTGTCTTTCCTGACTTCAGGTTAGAATTGCTTGGCTACTTTAAAAACCCTCCTGGCCTTACCCAAGTTCATGAAAAACATGAATTCTGTAACAGGGGCCTCCGGGAACACTTTAGGGGAGGGTACAAGCCATGCTTAGGACTTCGAGGGACACTTAGAGAGCCCACCCCAGGAGGCCTCTTTTCTTGTAAATTACTAACCCTCTTGAGGAAGTGGCAGCAACTGCTCCTAAGTCTTCTATGCTACTGCTCAGAATTTTAGAATGAATTTAGAATTGGGTAAAAATCATGGAAAGAGATATGTGAATGCCCCAGAACTAACACCAAGGACTAATAAAGACAGGGCAGGCAGTGCTAAAGACCTACTGAGACTTCTCCACCCCACACTTCCCTTAATTGTATCCTTTATACTCTCAAAATTGCTGATTTCTCCCAAAACTTGCAAAATGACCAATCTTGATGTTCAGTGTAATTCAGATTTACCCTCAATCTAGGTCACATATTACCAGGAATGAGAAGTTTGTGAGTTAATTAGGGTGCTGTTTATTTCCAGCATTCAAAATAAATCATTCCACCTAACTGTCATATTCTGGCTTCTTGAAAATTATTTCTGTCCATGAGTAAAGGGCATGAGGTATTCATTTCATAAGTAGGTTTGTGTTCCACAAGTCTTCAACTTCACAGCAGGAGCAAGGCCTTGGACTTTTCTTATATTGGTACCAGTCCTTTAGACGCAGGACATAAGCTAACAAAGTGATCAACCTTGATCTTAGAGTAGTGCGTACATCCACATCCCATGTAAGAATTTTAAATCATTATAAAAGCAAAATAAAATGTTTTTCAGGTAGAAATTGGTTCATTTACCTTTCTTTCTTTCTTTTTGGTACTAGCAATTGAACCCAGGGGCATTCTACCTCTGAGCTACACCTCCAGCCCTTTTCTATTTTTTGTTTGGAAAAAGGGTCTTGCTAGGTTGCTGAGAGTCCCGCTAAGTTGCTGAGAATTGCCTTATGGAACCTGCAATCCTTCTGCCTCAGCTTCCCAAGTACTGGGATTACAGGAGTATGCCACCATGCCTGGCTTGATCTTTCATTTGATAATGACTTTCTCATGTCATGCTTACAGAGCCATACACAATCCTTTGGGAACGGGAACATCCTGGGATTTAAAGAAAGAAAAACACATACGTACTTTCTCTCTCTCTCTCTCTCTCTCTCTCTCTCTCTTTCATACTGGAGACTGAACCCAGGGGTGCTCTACCACTGAGCTACATCCCTTTTTATTTATTTTATTTTATATATCGAAGCAGGGCCTTGCTAAGTTGCTGAGGCTGGCCTTGAACCTGTGATCCTCCTGTCTCAGCCTCCCAAGTACTGGGATTACAGATGTACACCACCACACCTAGCTACATATACATATTGCTCTCTGTCCTAACTAAGGTCGTATCTATGCTGGCTTCTAGAAAAAGGCAAAAAACTTAATAGCAAGGAATTTCAGCATTTTCTGGAAGGTAAATCAAACATGGTCCCTGAAAAACTTCACAAGTATTGGCTCAAGAATCATGAAGGCAGTGAGTGAATTTAGATTTATTCACCAAGTGAACTGCTGAATCACAATAATAGCTTTTTTGCATAACACAGAATGAACAACGTAGCACTAAAGTGTTTCCTTGTGAATTCCTTTCCATGTGCATCATGACAAAATATAGATCAGCTTACGGCATATTGTTTAGTTAAATTTAAAATTTTATATACTGGAGGAATTTGCCCTAAAACTGCACTGCCAACAATTTGATATTGAGAAAACCAGACCCTGTTTTAATATTTCAGCATGAATAATCTTATTTTTCATACATAAAACATAGCATGAGCTCCCTCCCACAGTGGCTAACTTTTGGTTATCAAAATGTATGTCTTCTGCATTACAGCTTGTAATATAATTTGATGTGGCTGTCGCCTTTCCAGGAATCCTCTTTCACTGTTATTTTTGTTGTTTTTGCATTTTAAAATATAGACATTATAGCTAAACTCCAAATGTTGACTACTGGGAATATCAGCTGGTTTATATTAACATTATTGAAAGTGGTAGGTTAATGTAGAAAGGAAAAGTCAAAATTGTTAAATTAGCAGCTTATTAAAGATTGGTGCTTGCTGGTCTTTGTTGTTGTTATTATTGTTTTTGAGGCTGGATTTCATATGTTGCCCAGGCTGTTTTCAAAATCCTGGGCTCAAGTGATCCTCCTGCCTTAGCCTCCCAAGTACCTGGGACTACAGGTGTGTGCTACTGCACCCGGCTGTTGCTGGTCTATATTGTACATGGATTTCGTGGATCCCCCCCTGCTAAGAAAGAAGGGCAGTGGTGGCTACCCCATATTGTCCCTGTGACTTCTCCCTTCTTGTTTGGTCTCCCCAAAGTTCTATTCCCAAAAGAATAATGTTGCCACTTTTTTTTTCAAGGTGAGGAAAAAGTTCTTCCCGTATGTTTACTGCCTAATCAGTTGGAGTTTTTCAGGAAGAACATCAATAAGAAGGAAAAACAAATAAAAGCAAACAGAAGAGGTCAGAGTCCAAGATTCTGTTCTAAATTTAAACAAGGTTTAGGCACAGGGTGGATTGACCAGCTGGTCCTGAGAGCTGCTTATGCCAGCCCTCAGTCCTCTCCCTTTGCTTCTGGAGAGCTGTAGTCAAAGTCCCCTTTAAAGCGTATCATCAAGCCAGGTGTTATGTTGCACACCTGTAATCCCAGTACTTGGGAGACTGAGATAGGAGGACCACATGTTTGAGGCCAGCCTCAGTAAT
The DNA here is from genome assembly GCA_004027185.1 of Glis glis. Taxonomy (NCBI): domain Eukaryota; kingdom Metazoa; phylum Chordata; class Mammalia; order Rodentia; family Gliridae; genus Glis; species Glis glis. Next base: position 20,123 of record PVJS01030332.1, on the reverse strand, counting down.
CTAGTGATATCCTGTTTCAAAATAAAATATAAAAAGGGCTGGGGATATAGTTCAGAGGTAGAATTCCCCTAGGTTCAATCCCCAGTACAAACAGACAACAAAACAAAAAACCTCATCGTCTAAACCGCTCTCAGTATTTCTTTTTCATTTCAGTGAATGGCAAAAGGCCTGAGCAGTGTTCTGAGTAGCCATATTCTGTTGAGAAATCTTGCCCTGGCCTCTCTTCAGCAGGTTTCTATCTGTGTTATGAAACACTAGAGGCAAGTCCCTTTCCTGGTTCTCCTGTATGGCCAGCAGTGGTGGCACCTGCCTGACTACAGGCTTCTTCATGGACATCCTTCTTCCCAGACCCTGCCCTGGTCAGCCTTTGGGTTTTTAGATATCTCTGCCCCAACACTATAGTCTACTGTAGCATTTTTTAAAGAAGGAGAACATAGTTTCAGAAACCATATTGGCCTCTCTGCAGTTCCTGAGGTCTTTTTGAATTGTGGCAGTTTCCTTAGAGACCGCCTTTGTTTTATAACTTCATTCTGAACTCACAAGGCAACTTCCCATCCAAATTAAACATTCAGAGTTGGAAAACTATGTGGACCCTTCAGCAAGACAGTTTTTTAAAGGTGCTCTTTAAATATGGGATTATTACTGATCATTGAGCCAAAGTCATGTTAAGTAAAACAGTTTTATATCTGCACTTTTACTGACCCAAAGCTCTTTCATCAGAATTATATCCTTAATCTGTTCTAGGATCACTGCCATAATCTTATCACTCTAATTATAGCCCCCCAAAATGCAAAATATGTTATGTAACTCAGAGCTTGTTTGGACTTCTTATAGACATGCTTATATGGCAAGAAAAACAACTTTCAATCCAACAATGGAGGGTAAGAGTCATACATGCAGTAATTATTCCAGTTTTTTTAAAGCAACATTAAAAATGCCTTGTTGATTTTTAATATATTACATTAAAAAATTTTACCTTAAAGGGCAGTTCTATAGTACTCCCTAGAGATAGGTGGGTTAGAAGTTGGTTGTTGTTTATAAGGTATTATGGGAAATAATGGAATTATCCACTAGGCATCTTCATTATCAATAAAAAAAATGCACACCTGGCCACATGTCTGGCAGTGGGGGTGTGGTAGAGGTGGGGGAATGTGGTGGGGTTTTAGATAACTGAGATGATATATCAGAGGCAGTGATGTGCGAGGGGGGCTCCGTTGCTTCTGACTGTTCCTCTGGGTCTCTGTTCTGAAAATGTGGGTGTCTTTGTAATTGAACTAGTGGCTTGTTATGTAGAAGTCTCCCATTTATTCTTGTGGCAACCATCTCAAAGCAGATGTGGAATTCTGAAGATGGAAGACTTCTGTGCAAAGGAAGGGTCACGGCCATCATTGGCTGGAATATCCTGAACATAGTGGCAGTGGTGACATCATCGGCTCTGCCCTTGTTAGGATTTCATGCCAACCACCTTGGGTTGGAGGCCAAAGTACATTTCTAATCCTGGTCACCAATTATGCTAATTAAACTCAATTCTGTACTATAAATGGAGTGAAGACTTGGAAAAACCCCAGTCTAGAGACTAAGAAGAATATGAGAGCAGCTTGGTGCTTATCAGGTGCACAGTAAGTGTTGAATTAATAAATGAGAAGTCTGGATATGACCCTTACATTCTTATTTAGTAAGGAAGATTTAGCTACATGAAGTAATCAAAGGGCACTTGGAGTCCCAATTACATAATAGGATTTCTAGAGAAAGCACTATTACCCGGACATAGGCTAGATAGGGAGGGAATTTGTGAAGGAGTCAGAATGGTGGCATTCAGATTCCCTGAGACAAGCAATGAGAACACTAGTGACCAGACTGAAGTCTTGAAGACAGGTATCCACAGAGAGAAAGAGAATGAAAGGATGCATATGTGGTGGAGAAGGCTCAGGGTGAGGGAAGACCATGAGGACACCTACCAGACCAGAAGAATTTTCATAGATAGGTTGGGACCAGATGATAGAAGGCTGTGAATGCCACTGTGAGAAAAGGCTGCCTCATCCCCGGATAACATGGGACAAAGCAGAAATGTATTTGGCCCACCCGATTCCTCTGGCTGGAGTGGCACCAGAACTCCATATCTGAAGTGAGCAGTGGCCCTGCAGCTGTATGCTCTGGCTGGTGGATGTCAACACTTAACCAACAGGCTTTGCCATTCTCATGAGAGTGGTTCAAATGTCTTTCCTTACAAATTACTCAGGCAGGAGGCTCTATCGGTTCTTCCACTCAGCAGCCACGAGTTTGTGAGCCTGTTGTTAGGTCTCATAAAAGACAAGCAGTAGCCTGGGTTGAGCTCATCTGGAGCTTTGGGGATTTTGATTCAAGCATGATCACTTAATTTTTTACTAGTGACATTCATATAATAAGTACTGTTGTATTTAGCTGTGGTATGGTCCCATTTTTTCACTGTGCTCAGAATGTTTTATTCATGTTCTTGCTCTTGAGTGGAGGGGGTTGTTAATTTGATCTGCTGTTATTAATTTAGAGTTTGTATCATTTAGCTCTTTAAGAGTCTTATAGGAACCTGGAATGCCCAGCAGCTCCTGGGAGCAACAGAAAAGCTGGGAGGTCACCACACACAAAGCTTTAATTTATGCTAATTTAATTAAAAGTGATTGGCAAGTAAATAAATTAGGGCAAATGCACTGAGTTCTACTACACCTTGGAGTGAATGTGGTATTAGACCTGGGTACCTACTCCGCACTCAGGGGCTCTCAGCTCCTCCCCTTTTCTCCAAGCAGGAAAATCTCCCAGGAGGAACATCGCTCCACACCAAGTGTGATTCCAGTGTGTGTTATATTGCATCATGTGTTTGTACCTTATTATTCTGTATTGTATTTTATTGTGTATCCTACACATTTGTTCTCACATTGGGTCTTACGGAAAAGTATACACAAAATCATGTATCCTTTACTCTATAGGTGAGTTAAACCAGCATTTTTCAAACTCCAGGTCATGTTTAGTTAGTGGGTCATGAAATTCATGTAGCACGTTCCCATGAGCATTTGCACTTTTTGTTTGTTTGTTTGTTACTAGGGATTGAATACAGTGGCAACCTATCTCTATGATGCACCCCCAGCCCTATTTTATTTTTTTATTTTGAAACAGGCCCTCTCTAAGTTGCTAAGGCTGACCACAAACCTGTGATTTTCCTGTCTCAGCCTTGCAAGTACTGGGATTACAGGCGTGTGCCACCATGCTAGCCTTTTCACTTTTAAAGAAATTGAGTAGGACAGAAAATACAAGAGTGCAAAGAGAATTATATTGGATAACTTTTAATTCCATTTACTTATGTGGGGGCATGTATACATGTGTATCATATATACACACACCCTTGTATGTGTGAATAAGTTGGCCATATATGTGTCTATATGTGTATATTTACCAAGTCATCAGTACACCATGATGAAGTTAAGAAATAAACAAAACACTAAGTTAAGGTATGTTTAAAGCAATTGGGGGGATACTGGGAATTGAACCCAGGGGCACTCTACTTCTGAACTACACCCCCAGTTCTTTTAAAAAAATTATTTAATTTGAAACAGTGTCTCACAAGGTTGCTGAGGCTGGCCTTGAATCTGAGATCCTCCTGTCTCAGCCTCCCAAGTACTGGGATTGCAGGCTTAAACCACCGTGCCTGGCTTGTTTAAAGCAAGTTTCACCATTGTCTGACACAGTTGTGCCTTGTGCTTACATATTCCTTGCTCCTGCCTAAGACAGGCTATATCTGTGTGCACTGGCTGCAGAGCTGTTTAGGTTGGCAATATTGGAGGGAGTTCTCGGGCTCCCATGTGTAGGTCCTGCATGTTGGTTTGTTCCTTCTCTCTTCTTCCCCTGGAGTATCAGGGGTATCCACTGTGCTGTGGAAAATGGACCATGTTAGACTGTAGGTCAAGGGCCCAGGCAAGGGGATCAGAGTCACCAGGTAGGATAACCAAATAGCACCCCTAGGCAACAAAGACAGCACCCAGAAACAGGCCTGAATTATACTGGACATCCTCAACTGCCATGGGAAGATGGTGTCTAGGGTTAGTGAAATGCCTCCTCTTCTTCTGGAGAGTCCAGTGCCTCCACCCCCACCCCCTGTCATCCAGCAAGTCATGGCTGAGATTCATTCCTGGTGGAAGGACTGGATGAGAACACAGGCAGACTCAGTTCCTATAGGATCAGCTGCCATCTTTCATTCAGAGCAAACCAGCTGCTCCAGGGTTGGCCAAGTGGCTAGACTCCTGTCTCCAGCCTGGCTTAGCCTTCTTCAGCAGTCAGGCGTGGCTTCTGGGGCTAGAAGTCATTTTCCCCAGCAATGTGTGGTGACACCTAGCTCCACAGGGCAGTGTTTCTCAAAGTAGCCCTTAGAAAATTTGCTTCTTAGCCAAGCATGGTGGTGCATGCCTGTAGTCCCACCTACTTGGGAGGCTAAGGTAGACAGATCCCTTGGGTCCAGTAGTTTGAGACCGCCCCACAACATAGCAGGACCCCATCTCAAAAAACAAACAGCCTTTGCTTCTCATCCAAATCACCTCCTGAAGCAGAACTCTGGGCTGAAGCCCAGGAAATTTTTAATAATTCTTCTGCATGTCCAAGTTTGAGAATCTCAACTTTAGAGTTTCTCTGATACATGTGCACTTTGAAAAATGGAAAAAAATTAAGCATGTAGTTTTGGGGTTTTTGGGTTTATTTATTTATTTTTTACTTCTAGCTTTTAGGATAGCTTAATTTTGGGTCCTTCCTCCTGGGCAGGGTTGACATAGCTGATTGAAATTTTCTAAAGGAGTGGGTGAGTCAACAGTTTCACTATAGCAGAAACACTAGGCACTGCCCTAAGGGTCTACACCTGGGCAAGACCCCTTCAGGAGTTCTCTTGAAAATGTCATAAACAAGAACTTGGAGGACTTTAGTCAACAGGGTCCTTTGAATGAAGTTTGAGAGGGCTCAACATTCTGTTTATTTCCAATCTAGTCATTGGGTGAACATGATTAGAACAGTGCTGTTTCCATTGTCATCTGCCAGTTAACGAGCAGCTCTGTTAAGCTGATCATGTACCAGCACTGAGCTTCCCACCTCTTTCCTCAGCGTGGAAGGGCTAGTCTCAGGCGTCAGCTCTGGCCCTTTTCCTGATGAAAATTCCTTTAGACCCAAGGAGATAGAGCTGATACCCAAGAAATACTTAAGGGAAGAAACCTGTGGCATTTTATTTTATTATTATATTTTTACTTTAGAACCAGCCTTTCTGGCCATGAGTATCCCTAGATTAGAGGAGTTACATGACCCAGGATTAAGAGCAGGCTGAGCCAGGTGAGTGCCCGACCACAGACTTTCACCGAACTGTGCCACTTGTCCCATGATACCTCCTTGCTAAACTGTATTCTAAATGCTCATTGGAAAAAGTGCAGAAATCTTGTCTCTAATCAGCCAAAGAAACCCCAGGTACTTGAACTTGAAAAGATCTTATTAGGGGTTGATAAGTACAACTGAAACCTGGCAATATGCAGGTTTGTTTTTTTTTTTAATAGATCAGTGAAGCTATGTGGCTGGAAAGAGAGAAAGGACAAATACAGCTCATGGAAAACATTGATCTGGGAAGCCACAGTGCTTCTGCCTGCCCGGCAGGCTGCTGAGCTCACAATGCTATGTGGTCAGCAGAAGGAGGGCTTTCGTTGCCACACTCTGCATGTCTTGCTGAGTTAGAGATCACTTTATAACTCAGACCCACGAGTCACATACTGAATGTTAAATGTTTGGGAAGCTGTGTATTTCACAAGATTGAATTTGATCAGGACAGACTCTGGGCAATGTCAATTATTCAAAGCTTCAAATCAAAGCAGTTCCCTGTCCCCCTCCTCTTATTTACTTACTTAATTATTATTATTACTTTAGTGAGAATGCTAAATGAGCCATGCCTATAGTCCCAGTACATGAGAGACTGAGGAGGATCACAGGTTCAAGACCAGTGAGCACTTAGCATGAGACCCTGCTTCAAAATTTTTAAATTTTAGCCGGGCGTGGTGGCACACGCTTGTAATCCCAGTACTTTGGGAGGCGGAGACCGGAGGTTCCGGGTTCGCGGCCAGCCTCAGCGCACGCACACTCTCTCTCTGTCCTCTCTCTCCTCTCTCTCTCTCTCTCTCTCTCTCTCTCTCTCTCTCTACCTAGTGAGGCCCTCCGCAACTTCGTGAGACCCGGTTTCAAAATAAAGTATAAAAAATAGGGCTGGGGGTGTAGCGCGGAGGTAGAAAAATTTAAATTTTAAAAAAGGGCTAGGGGGTATAGCTCGGAAGTAGAATATACCTGGGTTCAATTCCCAGTACCACCACTAAAAAAGAAAAGAAAGAATGCTAAATGACTCAAAAGCAAAAGCTTAAGGGGAAATCTATTTTAATAGAGATGTCTTGGCCTAAAATAAATCCCACAAAAAAATTTCCACTGATCACTAACCTTTGACCTACACACAGGAAGTTTTCTGTCAAGCACCAAGTAAATCCGGGACAGTTGAATTTGAGTTTTAAAATGCAACTCTCTCCTGGCTTCACAAGGACCAGCTGGGTAGCTCATTAAGTGCAAAAAAGCACTTTGACGGCCGGGCGTGGTGGCGCACTCTTGTAATCCCAGGTTCGCGGCCAGCCTCAGCTCTCGCTCTCTCTCTCCCTGTCTCTCTCTCTCTCTCTCTCCTTAGTGAGGCCCTCCGCAACTTTGTGAGACCCGGTTTCAAAATAAAGCATAAAAAAAAAAAAATAGGGCCAGGGGCGTAGCGCGGAGGTAGAACGCCCCTGTGTTCAATCCCTGGTACCGCAAAAAAAAAAAAAAAAAAGCACTTTGACAATTGGAAAGCCAACACACAGGTTAATTATCATCAATAGTTATAAAAATCAATGTCTTTACTCATCTATTCCTGCCCAGTAGTCAAGAACTCCACAGATGGGTCCCTGTACACTATAGTAAGGGTTAGTGACTTCCTTTCAGGCACACAGGGGGAAAGGAGAATTAAGTTCTACTCTCTCTTCCTCTGACTTGCTGTAAGACATTAGGGCAACTACATGATCTCTTTAAGCCTCAGTGTCTTCATTTGTGAAATGAGAACAATACCCCTTTCCGACTCCATTCACTGTCTTGAGGCTTAAATGATATTTATTTTGAAAAATCCCAAGGATATTAATAAAATGGGAAAGTCCCAGCCACTTGTTCCTTTTGTATTCCATCCCCCATCGATTTCCCACTTCCTGGGATTCTTCACTTCTACAAGGACCCAAGTGGGATTCACTGGACTCGATGTCTCACCAGTACCCCTCCACCAGGGCCTCCCACCAAACACATGGCTTTTGAGCAAGGTCTCCAGGTCTCAGCACAGAGACAAGTTTTCCCAGTGTTGAGATCTGGCCAGCTGTCCTTGGTCCCTTTTTGCCCTAACACTTGGCCCCTCTCCAAGGGAAGGCAGGTGATGGCTAGACATGATCCACTCTGCGTGGGAGTTTGGGCCAACTCTTACTCTTGTTAAGGGGAGACATCTGATCAGTCTGCCAGGTGATCGTGGCCTTTGGGAAATGCTTTGGCCTTGAATGCAAAGGGGCCTTGCTCAGGACCTTCTCCACCTGGGGAAATTTTGCTCATCTTGCATGACCCAACTCAGTGTGACCCTTGATCTCTTCCTTTCTCCATCCTAGAGAGAACAGACTCTGCACTTTCATACCTTCAGGTGGTACAAGTCAAAGAGTGTTATAGTGAGCCTGGCCTGGGTTGTATGACTCTTCAGTGATGCCTGATGTCAGACCTACATAAGAGGAATTCTAGAAGGTTCTACAAGCAATTTAGTTGGGCTCTTCTCTGTAGCCCTTTAGAGTCAGAGTCAGAAGAGTAGGAGGAAGAGACGAGGCTCTTCTTTCCCCCTCTGGACTGAGCTTGGGGCAAGATTGTCCAGGCCCATCCTTCCTGGACTTCTATGTACCCCACCCCTTTCCCTGTTGGGTGGTCTCAGGGACCTCAGAGTTTCTGCTGAAAAACGACTGAGCACTGCCAGACACTAGATGGGCTTGCAAATCCTTTAAGCCTCTGTTGACTTAAGTGGCCCTAGATAGGGCAGCAGGAGATGGACCCTCGTGTTTCATATTGGTGCAAAGCCTTCTACACACGCACTTTGCAATTAACTGAAAGCCTAGACCAGAGTCCAGCCGCTGGCGGCTACTTGGTTTGTTCCTGGATTGTTCCTGAGAAGCACTGGTCAGGGGGCAGCATCTGTAAGCTTTGTCCCTGCTGTGGGTGGTACTTTCTGGTCTCCTTGTGGCTGCGAGGAAATATGCTCAGTTGAGTCCACAAAGGTCTCCCAAGGTGGAGGGGCTTGACTCTGCCTTCCCACCATGAGCTCTCCTAAATCTTCCCTGCTCAAGAATATCTCCATCCCTTGGCACCAGTGTCCTTCTGCTCGATTCCTCGTGCTACACATCAACTTAGCTTTCGACAACAAACCATTTCAAGATCTGCAGTTGATTTCACGTTATGTTTTCCCATAATGACTGTGAGACCCTTGGGACCCTTGGGACAAAGGCAGGGCAGGGACAGGGCAGCTCCTGTTTGGGAGTCCAGTATTGTACTGGCCACACTGGGTCCCCTGAGAGGTGCCTGAGGTGCCATCATCATGGCCAATGCAGAAGTCTGGGGGTAACTCTAACTTCACTCCTGATGGGGAAATGTAAGTCCTTCCAAAACTGGAGGCATTTCCTTCATTGCTTCCTTCATCGTCCTGTCCACAGGGTGACCGAGGTGTGCTCCTGGCTGATGAAGCCCCTCCCTGGGTCTCTAAAGTCATTTCCCCTAAACCATGTTTACCTTTCACAAGAAAAGGGCCAAAGCAAGAAAGTTGGCAGAGGCACTGCCACCAAGACTCAAGTACTAGTAATTTCTTCTGAGCCCTTTGTGATTGCAGAGTTTGTGCAATTTAAGTAAACAGTCCTCAGCTAATCCCCGAGCTGTGAGAAGCTGTCTGAGCATTTATTTACTGAGCCGCCCCTGCATGCCTGCACTGGGGCACACCTAGACTCCAGTGTTCCGCTTGTTAAAGGGTGTCTAATTTCTGTAATCACCTTGGAGTTTAATGGGTTTAAACCATGTGGGCTGCAGTGGAGAGAAAATATTATTTCTAGTCTTTTAGCTTCCTCTCCTGCCCCCCTCCCTCGCCTTGCCCCTCCCTAGGGAGCCAAATGGATTATGAAATGTTAGGTGTGACCCTGTGGGTTGGGAAGGAGGAAAGGCTTTTGTTTCCCTCCCCCTTCCACTCCCCCATTGCTGCCCCTTGATGCAGTTCCAAAGGTAACTGGGGACAATTTCAGGACACTATTTCCCATGGTCTAGAGAGAACATGAGTCAGTAGATTGTTGATTTTTTTTCTTTTTTCCAGTCATGTCCTATGAGTTATTTGGGAGCAGGTTAACATACTTTGGATACACTTCTCCTATTTCATTTTGTCAAAGCCTCACTTTTTTATAGGGGAAAAACCCCATAGTCTTTCTCAGTGCCCACCATGGGCAGAAACATCTGACACCATCTGGGGAGTGACATGAAGACCTGCTTCTCAGTGACCCCCTTCTCACCTCACCTCACTTCCATACTGTGCCCAGTGTGAGAGGGACAGGAAGGGGAGGGAGAGTCATGTGTCATGTCAGGTTGGGGAAGCTAGCCCTCTCCGAGGGCACCCAGCTCTGCTAGGCAAGGCAACTAATAAGGACTGAGATGGTTCTAGATCCTCCCTTGAGAGCTAGGCTGATAAATCCTCCTCATGACTACAATTCTCACACCTTCAAATTTCTGCTGATGTCATTTGATGCTCAAATCTGACCTTCCCGGCCAGGGTGTCATGAACTGGTTATAGGTGGATGGTGATATGACTCCTCCTCTCACATCTTAAAGTTCTTGTGGAAATGCACAGGACTCAGAATAGCCAAAGCAATCCTGAAAAAGAACAACAGCAGAGGGCTTACACTTCCTAATTTCAAAACTTGCTATAAAACTACAGGAGTCAAAACAAGTTGTGGTACTATAATAAGGATCAGATATGTACATCAGTGAAGCAAAGTGAGCCCTTACCTTTATGGTCATCAGTTTGCTACCAGTGTGCCAAGACCATTCAATGGGGAAAGAGTGGCTTTCAATAACTGATGCTGAGACAGTTAGACTTTCTTCTTTGCCATACACAAAAAATTAACTCAAAGTGGATAATAAACCTAAAGGTAAGAGGCTGTCATATTACTTCCTGTGAAGTTACAAGGATGAGAATATCCAAGACTGAAAAGAGATATAAGCAGAAGTGTAGGATTATCTTGTCAAGAACTTCAGTGATTTCAGAGAAATGTCTGGATGTGAGAGGGAAAAAAGTATCAACTGCTCATAAAAGGAAGCTGTTTGGAAATTTGCAGCCTAAAAAATCTGGACCTAGAAACTTGAACCTAGAAAAGCCTAAGGAAAGGACCTTATTATTTTATAAGGGAACTTTTTAATATAAGACAACCACTCCCCCATTTTATAGTGATAAAATCATAAACTTGCCATCTTAATCATTCTTAGGAATATAGTTATGTGGTATTAAATACATTCATAATGTTGTACACCCATCACCACCATTCGTCTCCATAGCTCTTTTCATCTTGCAAAACAGAAACTCTATACCCATTAAACACTAACTCTCCACCCACCCCCACAACTACCATTCTACTGTACCTCATATTAAGTAACATCATATGGTATTTGTCTTTTTTTGTGCTAGTCTTATTTCACTTAGTTTAATGTCCTCAAACTTCATCTATGTTTGTAGCCTGTATCAGAATTTCCTTCCTTTTTAAGGCTGAATAATATCCCACTGTCTGTATATATCACATTTTGCTAACCCATTCATCTGTTGATGGACACTTGGGTTGCTTTCACATTTCAATTTCTGTGTATAATGCTGCTATGAACAAGGATGTACAAATATCTCTTTGGGACCCTGCTTTCAGTCCTTTGGGACATGTACCCAGAAGTGGAAATGCTGGATTGTTTAGTGATTCTATATTTTCCTGTTTTTTCCTATAGCAGCTCTACCATTTTAGACTCCCACCAACAAAAACAGCTGTTATTTCAGAGTAATACTATGAGTATCTCTTTTTTTCTCACTCACAACCTCCTGGCAAGATAGGAGAATAATTGCCATCTTCTTAATTTAGTTAAAACTTATTTTGTGCTTGGTAAGTGGCAGGTTTTGTTCTAAGCACTTTGTGAATGATTAACTCATTGAATTTCCACAACAGACCTAGGAGGTGGATACTACTATTACTCCTATTTCACAGCGAGGTAATTGAGGACAAAACTGGTTTTGTGACTTGTAGCTGGTAAGATGCAGCACTGGGATGCAATTTCACGCAGCTGAGCTACAGGGCTGACTGCACCAGGCCCCGCACCACGTCTTATCACTTGTGTTTGATAACTGAGGAAACCCAAGTGACTCATTCAAGGTTATGCAGCACGTAAAGTCTCCTGGCACATCATCTGGTGTTTTTCTTCTGTCATGTACCACTCAGCCTCGGCCCACTAGGAGTGCGGGTCTATAGGTGTAAAGTATTAGGGAGAGGAGAATTACAGGGTAATGGAAAATCTTCAATCCTTAGGAAAACTTGTGTCCATATTTAGAATCCTTGTAATTTCAACCAGGCAGCAAATCCCAGGATTCAAAGCTGTACCTTAGAAATCCTCTAGTTCAGTCTCAATCAAAGCTGAAATTCTTTGACAGCTGATTTTCCAGCTTCTGCAATGGGAGGCTCATTCCCTGTAACTGTTGATTGTTTTATACACCTACTAATTAGACAATTCTTCTTGAGCCACTGTGGGCATTGGCTTTGCTGTGACTTCCATTCCCAGTCCTTCAGAGCAATGCTCAATATGTCCTATGCTAGTCACTGGTAGTTAAAAGTGCAGGACTCAGGTCCAGTTTCCTGGTTTTAAATCCTGGCTCTCCCACAGCACTGACTGTAACCTTAGGCCTTGGTTTTCTCATCTATAAAATGGAAACAAACTGCTGAGAGGAGTGACTAGGTGTGCTAAATTAGTAGGAGCTCAATCAGCTGCCGGCTGTTACCATATTTGGAAATAATAGTTAAATTCTATCTTAATCTACTTTGCTATTAATATCCCTGGTTCTTTAACTTTTTTCCTCCCACTATATTTCTTGACTTTTAAGCCCATCACTTTTAGATCTCTCTCCTCTGTGCATACTTTGCCTCCAAATATCTGTCCCAAAAGACAGAAGCCAGAGCTGAGCTGGGCACCACACTGCCTACCCGCCATGCTCTGAGCTGAGCAGACAGTGACTTTTATATGGGACTCCACGTCCATAGAGAGGCTTTCTATAAGCTGTTCACTTCCTGTATGTCATCTGGAAAGATTGTGTGATACTTTCCCTAAATCCTTTCATTTTTCTCTTCTCAAAGGATATTGTGTTAAGACAAAAATTGGCAGCTTGGAGAATTCAGGAGTTTCAAATTTTAGGTCTGTGTTCCTTTGAATTTATTCATTATGAGCCTTCCTTTGCATTATAAGTAACTATTTGTTTTCTTTCTTTCTTTCTTTCTTTCTTTCTTTCTTTCTTTTTTTTTTTTTTTTTTTTTTTTTTTTTTTTTTTTTTTTTTTTTTTTTTTTTTTTTTTTTTTTTTTTTTTTTTTTTTGGTACTGGGGCTTGATCCCAGGGGCATTCTATCTTTAAGCTACCCCCAGCCCTTTTTATTTATTTTTTTTTATTTTGAAACAGTGTCTCTCTAAGTTGTGGAGGGTCTAAGCTGATAAGGTTGTCCTCAAACCTGTAATCCTTCCTGTCCTGTCTCAGCCTCCCAAGTACTGTGATTACATACGTGAGGCACCATGTCTGGCTCCTATTTCTTTATCTACAAATATATTTTGGGTACCACTGGTCACACCTGGTGTTAGATTTTGTCATCAAGCCATATTTTGGGGGGAGGACAAGGCTAAAATTACCTTCTCTCTTTCTTAAAGATAACTTTAAAACTTTTTAAGTGATGAAATTTATGGTTCTAATATTAATGAGAAAATCTAGGTCTATAAAATAGATGAAAGTACTTCTGCTCTAACAAAGGTACTACTTGGGGCTGCTTTGGTTACTATTGCTGCAGAAGAAATCGCCCCAGAGCCTCAAGGCCCAGCTGACTGTTTCTGGCTCAGGCCTTTCTATGGCCAGGTGAGATGGTGGTTTCAACAGTGGCGGAGGTAGCAGCAACTGGGGGCTGCTCATCTCCCTCTCTCCTTGGAGTCTCAGAGCCTCTCTGTGTAGTTTCTCTGCATGGTCTGACTTGGTGAGCTCTTGACAGTCAGACAGACTGCTTATGTGATAGCTGAAGTCTTTAAGAGAGAATATTCCATCCAGGTGCAGTGGTGTGTACCTATAGTCCCAGCAACTCAGGAGGCTTAGGCAGGAGGATCATTTGAGGCCAGCGTGGGCAACATAGTGAGACTCTGCCTCCAGAAAGACAATATTCCAGTGAACAATGCAGAAACTGCATTGCCTTCTGTGATGTAGACCCAGAAGTCACATAGCATCACTTCTGCCACAGAAGTCCACCCTGTTTCCAGGGGTGTATGGAATGGGAAATATTGTTGCGGTTCTCTTTTTTGTAGTTTAAAGTTATTGGTATAAAGTATTGAAAAGAGAGTGAGACTTAGAATAAAAAAAAGATTCTCTTTTCAAATTCTTCTTTTGGTTTGCTGAATGACTTATGACCTTGGGCTTTGTTTGCTTAAGTGATTGTTTTCTTACTCCAGCCTTCAGAAGTTCAATTTGTTCCTCAACAAAGATGTGGATGAGGATAAGGCTACCCAACTCCCTCCCCAAGGTGTTGTGAGGATGATAAACAATCAGTGATGAAAAGATCTGAGCATATACATTGCTGTTAGGATTATCCAGTGATTCTTCATAGACTAGCTGAAATACAGAAAAGGACAAAGAACATGCGAAATTTAGATTCAGACCTCAGGAGTTACCTCCTAACTCAATTCCTGTGCCTCTGCCTTTGCTTTTTGGTTCACAACAGCAAAGTAATAGACAAATGCATGCCTTTCAGACAGGCATAGTGGTGCACGCTTGTAATCCCAGTACTTGGGAGGCTGAGACAGAAGGATCACAGGTTCGAGGCCAGCCTCCGCAACTTAGGCCTTCAACAACTTAGTAAGACCCTGTTTCAAACTAAAATAATAAAATAAGACTGGGGGTGTAGCTCAGAGGTAGAATGCCCTTGGGTTCTATCCCCAGTACCACAAAAAAAAAAAAAGAAAAAAAGCATGCCTTCTCAGCACTTTGAAGGTAGAGCTGGAAGAAATTTTAAGGACCATCTAGTTCGGTTCTATTAGGTAAAGTAGCCTGCTCACACTCACACTGATATTAGACAAGGCTGGAGCCTGGGTTTGCAGCCTCTGCAGATGTTAGCCTTCTCTCCTGACAGGACACAAATGTCCCAAGCTTAGTGGCCCATGGCAGATCAGACAAGAGATCAGCTGGCCACACCATGCAGCCAGACCTCTAGAAACCTGGAACAGAGCTGGCTGGGATCCAGATGGCTCATTGTGTAGGGGTGGAATGAAATGTTTCCAAAGGAACTGGCTCATTGTTTAGGATGCTAAATATTTACTTGACCAAACCAAACTTCAACCAAAAAAAGCCAAAGGGTCTAAATTTTAAAACAGGCAGTAGGGAAGGGGAGGTGAGAATTGTCTCAAATGAGAAAATCATAGTAAAGATGTTAATACAGGACTTGATCTGTTGCCCAGTGGGAGGAGAGTCAGACTGTTCACCAAAGCAGCCTCGGAACATACAGTTTTCCAGATGTCCCAAATGCTATGCAGGCTTCGTCACAATGAGTCATTCGACATTCTCTCACTTAAAATGATACTTTTAAACAAAATCGTATTAATGCCTATTTATATGCACTTTGTTTTCCTTTGGCCAGAAAAATTTCTCTTCTGCAACCTCTTGATTGCAGTGGCCTTGGCCCAAGGCACCGTGTCAGCCAGGGACAAGCCTTGTCACACAGCTCCTTTAAGTAGCCAGCACCAACACAGCGACTGGCACTCCTCACAGCACGAGAGCTTCTCCATTCTGTTCCCACAGTCTCATTTGGAAAAATGCATCTTCGGGGATGCATTGGGATTCCTCTGGCTTTTGTAGAGATTAGTGACTTTGCTGATATTTCCAAGCAAATTTGAGAGGCCGTTCATCTTTTTTTTAATTCCCTACTATGCCTGCCTGTGCTTTTCAGCAATCTGAAAAAATTCTGTTTGGTCTGGGCCATCTGTCTGCCACTTGTAGTTTTCTCTCTCTCCCTCTTTTTTTTTTTTTTTTTTTTTTTTTTTTGTGGTGCTAGGGATTGAATCCAGGAGCATTCTACCTCTGTGCTACACCTCCAGCCCTATTTTATTTTTTATTTGGAAACAGGGGCTTCCTAAGTTGCCAACAGTCTCACTGAGTTACTGAGGCTGTCCTCGAACCTGCAATCCTCCCGTCTCAGCCTCCCAAGTACTGGGATTATAGGAGTGTGCCATGACGCCCAGCTAGTTTTCTCATTTAAGACAGCACTTGGCTTCTTTTTGAAATAAACTAAACTTTGAGAGAAATTGAATGTTTTAGAAATTAGCCAAGAATATTTCTTAGTGCCATTTTAACATTTCCTTATGTATTTGTATTATTACCATATGTGTGTATGTGTATATATACATTAAGAACCAAAACTAAATAAAATTTTAAAAATTAAAGGACTAAGTCAGGCGTGGTGAGGCAAGACTGTAATCCCAGTAATTGGGAGGCTGAGACAGGAGAATTGCAGGTTCAAGGCCAACATGCAATAACTTAGCCAGATCCTGTTTTTCAACATAAAAAGAGCTCAGGGTATGGGTCAGTAGTAGAGCACACTGGGGTTCAGTCCCCAGCACCACACACACACACACACACACACACACACACACCTAAAGGACTAAAGAAAAATAGTGAATATATTGAGTGTAAAGATAAGTTATGTATTTTGTTGAAAAACATCAGAGCATATCTTTGGCTCTAAATCACACTATTGGAAATTGGGAGAACATACTATTTCAATTTAGTAATGGATTTTCAGCCCCCCCAAACTGAAGTTAACAACATGCATGGTTAAGGTAGCAAGTTCATTTTCAACCAGAACATATAAGGTTAGACAACCCTTTCCTTCCATGAGCATTGCCTGGGCAGCCCCAGAGCCTGTACTGCTGGAGAAACAATTCTGTTCAAGGTTTCACAGCACCTCTTGTCAATGAGACTTGGGGTAGGCAAAGTGAAGAGTTAAGTAAGTTGCCTCAGAGTCGCCCTGCTCCTGGGTGGCCCACATACTCAGTGAACTGGAGCTGGCATCCAGAGGGAAATGGGCAAGACCAGAGAAGGTAAACAGTATCTAATCGCCTTAGTATCACAAAGCAGGCCTTCCCTCCAGGGCCCCTGAGTGCCAGTGCACCAACGGGAACAGGGCCCCAGAAGAGCCCCGTGTGCTTATAAGACACCCCCCAAGCCTCCCCATTGGTGCTTGCATCTCTCTGTGCATCCCAGGGACCCAGAGAAGTACTCTGTCACATCTTGTCAATCTTATAGTCACATTTTATTTTTTTCTTTAATGATTTCCTATTCATGCTATTTTTTTTTCCTATAATTTAGTTGGTTTTATTGTTTCTGGTTCAGAAGAAAACCACTTCTCTCAGCTTCATTATTATCATACTGGGACCAGTGTCCTAAGCAATGGTTTCAGGCAGTTTTGGTAATGAAATCCTTCCTGAAAATGAATCCTGGGAGTGTAACTCAGTGGTCGAGTACATGTTTGGCATGCGCAAGATCCTGGGTGTGATCCCCAGCACCAAAAAATAAAACAAAAATCTTTGGGATTGGGAGTGTAGCTTAGAGGCAGAGTGCTTGGCTAGCATGTACAGGACCCTGAGTTTAATCCTTAGCACTGCAAAAACAAACAAACAAACAAACAACAACAAAAAACTTCAGCAGAGGAGCTCGCTATCTAAAATCATAAAAGAGGATCCCTCTGTTACTAAAGGGAAGGTGCCTCCTTGGCGTCTGTGAAGTTTTCTGGAATAAGTTTTAAATCCCCCCTTTTAGTTGTTGGGGGAAATCAGGACTGGCAATCAGTCTCCTGGAGATTAGCATGGTGCTTGCTTTCCGGAGTACCCCTCTCAGCCTCTTGCTCTCAGTTGGGCATTACTTAAATATTTCTTGCCCTCCTGCTAGGTATAAAGTGGTATATCAGGTGCTAGGGATGTGGGACTGAGCAAGCTAGACAGTGATTCCTATTCTTTTGCTGAGGACAGGGTTTTAGACTTTCAGGATCACAATGTGGCCTGGTGCAAGGGCCAGGTTATATGTTCAGGTGATAGGTCCTCCCCAGTGGATGTATCCTGGGCAAATGTGTCTCCATGCAGTCAGCCTCTTCATGCAAACCTTTCTCCTTAGGAAGCCATGAGAAGCCTCACGTGCCAAGAATATCCTGCTGGGATTCTAAAACTGTCCCTGGGAATTAGGGACTAGACACAAACTATGAGGATGAAAGGTAAATGGGAGAGTTGGACAGAGTGATGCCTGGGATTCTGCAATCACAGACTGTTTTCTTTATTGATAGATTGTTTCCTTCACTGCCAGTATGTTTTTAACTAAGTGTTGAAGGATAAGAGCTCGGCTTATTAATGTATGTGTCCTATGCTTAAAACAGTAACACACAAATATTCAAGCAGTTTTCCCGTTTTGCTAAGTACATTCTTAGAAATCACATAAGAAAGCAGAGCGGTGAAAGAAGATCCCCCCACCACCACCACCACCATTACTGAGTAGCTTTCAGTTAACTACTTCTGCCACTAGAGGGAGATCATAGTTGAAAAGGCAGAGCTAAGTGGGTCAATACTGATGAAATTGCAACTGGTTATTACGTTTGATTGATCCAAGGCCAGGAAGAGGAGACTGAAGACCTAAAATGCACTAGATTATCTTGGTGGGCAAATATGTGACATTCTAGGAGGAGAAATTTTAGAACTTCCCCTGTTTCCAGCATTATATTCTTTTATATGCAAGATCCTAAAGTTGGACAGAAAGAATATAGGATCAGAGCTGTCTTTTCTTTTAAAAGGATAAAAGCTATCTTTTCTTTTAAAAAAATAGATATGTGTATGTTTCTTCCTGTTTCATGTTTTTGTTTTACTTCTAAAATGAAAACAGCTGAAATCATTTCGGAATTACTCTGGACTTGTGAGCACAGACTCCAGACAGCCTCTGGGGCCTGGACCCTCAAAAATCCACCTGATGAGGGATAGAGCTCATTTTTGGAAAGAGCTATTTGAGGCTCTGTGAAATAGCTCATGTTTGTTTATTTTCTCTTGCATTTGAAAATGAAAGTCAAGCATGCTCCCAGGACAGAGAATTCAGCAACTGTGACTGTCTTGAAAAGGACAGGAAAGAATTTGCAAAGTGTTTGGTTGGACAGAGGTGCAACTATATTTCTTTTTTCAGTAATATTAATAATTAATCTAGTGAGTCCTCTTCTACCTAAACTGGAATAGCATTTTCCTATCAAACTCATTTAAGATACAAATATTCAACAACCTGGGAGGAACAGTAATTTCTAATGACTTCACAGAATTCTTTTTATTATTTATTTATTTTTGTGGTGCTGGGTATTGAATCCAGGGGCATTCTACTTCTGAGCTACACCCCCAGTCCTATTTTATTTTTTTATTTTGAAACAGAGTCTCACTAAGTTGGTGAGGCTGACCGTGAACCTGGGATCCTCCTGTCTCAGCCTCCCAATTAATGGGATTACGGGCCTGTGCCACCATACCAGACTGACTTCACAGAATTCTGAACCCCCCAAATGGCTAACTTTCTGAAACTTTAGTCCTCAAATCCTTCGTTGACTAATAATGCTTCCTATACAAGTGGTTAACTGCCTTTAAAATAGTCTCATTCCTTTCGTACCTGATATTTTCTAAATGTATTTACCAGTGGAGTTCAAATGCATTTTAGTTGAGGATGCTTTTCTCAATACTAATTGGAAACCCCAAATTAATCAGATTTCCTTGTTCTGATAGTTTCTTTAACAAATGGCATTAAATGGCAATGGAAGAACATTCCTAGCAACAAATATTTAAATCATAGTCCAAGGGATTCAGATTATCACCAGCATCCTGCACCAGAAGCAAAATCTTACTGAATGATATCTCTTCTATAGATTAGGTAGAAGAATGAGGGAGATGCAAGAAGACATTTTCTAAAGATGCTTATACTTTGATTTTGGTGACAGAATAAACTGTGGGGATTGGGAAATGCCTCATTGGTCTAAAACTGGTAACATGATAAGTACAGAAGGCAGGACTTTTTTTTATTCTCTTGGGCTCTCTCTTTGGGGTTCTTAGTGCTGCAGGATTTTGCAGCTTTTTGCTCACTGATATCTCTGCCTGTCAAAAATCCATGGCATAAGGACTCTCTTTCCTGTTGCCTGTAGGTATGGGGAAAAGGGCTGGAATGGTGCAGTGTTGTTGCTCACAGTGAACCTCAGCAGTCTACAGATGTTGGGCTTCATTTTAAACCAGGGTATGAAGGAGAAAGTGTTGACTTTCAAAACTTGCAAGACCATGCTTTTAAGTTATGTGATCCTTGTACATGCTTGACCCTGCAAAGTGTTTTATTTAAATCTCACCACACTTCAGAGCTGGTGTCGGGGGCATCCCTCGGTCTCTCGGGGCCAGCCAGAGAGAGAGAGAGACGCGAAGCTGATGAGGGAACGGACACCGGACAGTTAGAGAAAACCATACCTCTAACCGGAAGTTGCCGGGCGTGGTGGCGCACGCTTGTAATCCCAGTACTTTGGGAGGCGGAGACCGGAGGATCCGGGTTCGCGGCCAGCCTCAGCTCTCTTGCTCTCTCTCTCTCCCTGTCTCTCTCTCTCTCTCTCTTTCTCTCCTTAGTGAGCCCTCCGCAACTTTGTGAGACCCGGTTTCAAAATAAAGTATAAAAAATAGGGCCGGGGGCGTAGCGCAGAGGTAGAATGCCCCTG
>PVJS01030331.1:0-24167 GCA_004027185.1 Glis glis | reverse complement strand
AGATCTGCTTTCCTCGGAACGAGTCGCGCACACTCTACGTGGCTTCTCCCTTTTTATCTAAGTCCGCACCTATCAGAATTCTGCTGCCTACATTCAGGGCAGGGCTTTCTCTTTAATCTGCTGTTACACACCCAAAATCACATAATCTTGGGTGTGTCATGATCAGGTCAAGTTGACAACTTAGATTAACTATCACATAGTCCAAGAAAGACTATCAGGCTTTCTATGTTACTGTTCTATGTAATTTGTGGAAGTAACTCACCTCTCACAAAAACCCTGAAGTAGGTACTAGTATTACCCCCATCTTAAAGGTGAAGAAGCAGACACAGATACCTTTAAAGAACTTTCCAAAAGTTACAAGACTCAGAAGAATCAGTGTTAAGATAAAATCTGTATACATTATCACATTTAATGCTAACAACTATAAACGTAGGAGAAATAGTTTAGCCTTATTTTAAATTTGAGGAAAACTGCAATTCTGAAGAGTACAGACTGATTTCCCCAAAGTCACACTGCTAGTCAGTAGGAAGGGACAAGAAGAGAGCCCAGGGCATCCACCTCTAAGGCCAGTGCTGCTTCTACTCTTGCTGACTTGAGGGTGAGAGTCTATAAACCAATGTGTAACTCAATGTGGAGTGTGTGGTGCATTTAATTACTGAGAAGACACTTCAGGATCCTCCCATGTGTTGTGATGACTACAAGAACACAAAACACACCTCACACCAAGAAGCTGACATACTGCCGGGTCGCCATTTTTCCATTTTTCTATATGCAACCATGTTTTTTCACTGAGTGGCTATTAAAACACATAGGTTCATATAAGAGCTAGAAATATTTGTATTCAGTATTTATCATTGTTTCAATTTTATTATTTTATATTATTAGTCTGCTTTTCTATTTAAATTATTTATAGCCCAATAAATGCAGGCATTGTTTATTCCAGCAAGCATTCTAAACAAAATCAAAACCACTGTGCTTTTGCATATTAAGGAGTTAAGAAAGTTTTTAATCCTCATCCATCTCCATTTGGGTTACATGCCCTCCTGTTCCACTTTTCCACTTCTAGAAGATCAGGAGGAGAAACAATAGCTGCCTTTTGTGCCTGAGCACAGCACCCACGTGACAGACAAGGCACTTATCAATTGAATTGAATTGCAGAAAAACAGGAAGCAGAGTTGGAAGACCCCTTTCTCAGTTACAAATTTCTAAGACTTGAAATGCCCCATTTTGGATTGTTTCATGTTACTCTGTAAAACTAGAACCAAAGACTGAAAATTACTTTGGAAGTTACAAGGATAAATCTCAGCTTAATGACAAAAGAACTTTGTAATAACAGAATTGCCCCACAGTGCTCTGGTTGCCTATGAGGAGGGTTAGGAGGCAGCTGCTCATGATCACAGAGGCCACAGAGGGGGAGCGTCTCAGTAACTGTCCCCAGACAGGGAGAAACTTTTCCTGAAACCTGAAAGGTTCACTACACCCAGCCATGGCAAGAATGGGAGCTCCATGGCAGAGTATCAGATGTTATGCAACCCTTTCCAATTCATTTTCTCCCTTGATCCACACTATGAGTAGAAAGTGGATGGAGTGTGGGTGGCAACAGACATCATTTATCAGTCCCATTTTTCACACTAGGATTTTGAGCAACTGAAGCTGAATCACACAATAAGCAAATGCAAGAATTTGGGGTCCAGTCCAGGACTTCGGACTCCCAAGGTCAGAGCATTTCAAGTGAGGCAATTCTTCAACAACCAAGATACAATGCTTCCAACCATCATACTTATTCATCATGGGCAGGGGCAAGGATGGGCCTCACAGCCATGAAGCATGGAGGTGAATACCAAAGATTAGCTAACAAAAAATGTGCTAAGACTTCCACTACTCTCACCACCATCCTTTCTACCTCTTGAAGAAGGCCCATTATATTTTTGGTAGGAACGTTCTTTAAGGCTCTGTTTACATGAGTCAACTAAAGGAATAATTATCCAAATCCTACTTTACTGTGCTTTGTTGATACAATAAATGCTTGGGGAAGTTTGTCCACATTTTAAGGGCAGTCAGAGACAACACAATAAACACAAGGAGCAGTGCCCCATTTCTGCATTCAAAGCATAGATTGTAGCTCAAAGACTAGGCTGGTAGTTACTACAGGAAAAAAGAAAGGTGTGGGGGAGGGCCACTGAAATGGATTCTCTGACAGCCAGTCCTGGACAACTTCACACTGGTGTCTGATAACAGGAGTTTAACAGAAATGGGTCAGCCATTGAAGGATTGCTGAAACTTGCAAGATTTTCAAGGAAAGACATGAAAGTATCAAATGTCATGAACCTGTCTGCCAAGCACAGCAAGTGGCAGGCTGCCAAGGCTGGACTGTGTGTACTCCTGTGAGCCGCTGGGAGCCTAACCTCTAAGACACCCACCTGCCACTCAGCCACAGTGGCGGACGACTCAACATCAACTTTCCAAAGACCTCCTGGACTGAAAGTCAAATGCTGCTAATCAGGAAAACTTCCTTTTACTCTATGGATGGAAAAACTCGATTCAAGCATGGCCACGCCAACAAGAAGCTATCAGGAAGTTTTAAATACAGTATCTGGGTACAACAGGATAGCCTACCAATGTGTCAGAAACAAGTCAGAGTCTATTAAACTGCATTTTAACACGCCAGGTTCATGCAGCCAAACACTGCTATTGTTATTTACACATAGCTAGATCCATGTTCATCCACAGAATTGTTACCCCTTCCCCAATATTCAGTTATAAATTTAAGAAATCAGAGGTTCCTAGAGAACAAAACTAATTCTAGCTTACTCCTCTCTATCTCTTGCACATAGCACAGTACATGGCACAGAACAGAGAGTTCACAAATGTTTACTGAATAAACAGTGGATGATGGCCTTAAGAACATTTCCTACAGTCAGAAAGGGCAGGCTATGGAAAGAAAGACTACATTCATAGGAATGGAGTCTATCATCCAGCAAAGACAAAAGGAGAACTCTGGAATGAGAAGAAGACACAGGAGCAGACAGGAGTCAGCAGGCTGCAAAGGAGCATGGGGGTAATGGTCACCTTGCACTGTGCTGGGGAAACCTCAAGTGGGTATATTTCCAAAATACCAGCCTCAGTGAATTCCTTCTGTTCCAAAATAGCCTTATAATATGGATGGTGGAGGAGGGTGACAGGAGCAAGTGTACACAATTAAGGAGCTGTTTATGTAATTCTGACAAACCTTCCTCCAGATGTCAATCACTTAACATCCTTGCCTTTTTTTCTAACCTTGAACATGGATGTGTGATCATTTTGTCAGATGGAAACTATTATGAATATTGCCAAGCACCAGCAAGGTATAAACTTCATCAAACACCCCAAGGACTCATTCAAGAACAGGTGATTTGAGATGGACAAGCACAGGTTGGTACAGACAGACAGATGGCCACAGTGAGTAATGTGGACTACAAATGCTGATAAGCCCTCTCTCTGTTTGATAGTTCTTACCAGTCTACACTCCAAGCCTCGGTGTAAGCTTCAAGTAATAACAAACCGATGTTTCCAAAAATAGATGACAAAATTAAAACTAGAAATAAAGAACATTTGTTCATTAAAAAAGATTTCCAAACACAGTATTTATGGACACACATGGGCCCAAGTATATATATTCAGCAAGTAAGGACCCTGTTCCCAGGCCAGCTATCAGTTAAAAACCCTGTGAAGCTCAGGAATGAGCCTGTGCAACCTGTTTGACACTTGTAGATCTCCAAGGGTTTCTGACCGTGACATTGTTTGTGCCACCTGAGCATCTCCAGGTGGAAGTCTATCGCCTTCACACAGAAGGCTTCACCATCAAGACAAACCAGCTCACCATTTGAGAGATGCCTTTCCTTTAACAGTCTCCTTAAACCAAAGGCAAGAAACTAGGGAGTCTCTGCATCTAAGCAAGGCCAGCTCCGAGGCTGAAATGGACCGTTTGTGTTTGGACTACCAACTCTATTCCCTATACACTGTTTTCATTATCTTATATATGCATAAAAGCATCATCTGTCCATTATTCTATTCACCCTCACTCAGTCAACAATATTGATTGGGCACCTCCTCCCTGCCAGACACAGGAGAAACCAAGACACCACGCCCGGCTTGAATCACTGTATTTATAAAATCTTCCAGATAAAACTTAGGGGGTAGGGAGATGCTGTCAAATGAGAACACACCTGTCCCCTGTTTGTCCTGCGCTTTGTCGAATGTTCCCTGTTAAGTCTGGTATTGGGCTCCCCTTCTTTGTGACCTGCCATCCTCTTGAAACCTCAGTTCTGAGGTTCCAGGGCATCTGCCTGTGTAACTGTTTTGTCTCTATATGCTTCCTACTCCAGACATTAAACTGTGCTCACTTAGTGTCTCTGCCCACCTCCCCGGCATCCACTGAGCTCACACGGCTCGGCCATACCCACCCCTGTGTGGCAACTACGAGCTTGTGCACACTCTGGGCTCAGCCCTGTCACACCACACTGAGTAATAATTATGTTTGGTCTGACTCCTATGTCAAGTCCATCTATCCATCTAGTAGCTAACATTAACTGTGGCTATGGTCATTACAAAAATAACTACAACTCAGTCCCTTGAGTTAAAGAACAACAGAGGGTGAGGCAGGCCCCTCAATATCACAGATATTCCTATGGCTTGTCCCCTCCCTTCAATGAAATCTCTCGTCCTTCCCTGACCACCCCTCATGGAAAGAGCCATACACTCTCTGTGTCCTTAGTGCTGCCTGCCTTCCTGACCTGCTTCACCTTTCCCATGGCTCTCGCCACTGCCCGGTGCCATCCACAGAGATGGGCTGGAGAGAGAGCGAGAGCTCTAGATGGAGGTACATTATTTTACAAGTTAGTGGTTTGTCTATCTGCTTAGAGCGTAAGCTCCATTAAGAAAGGTTCTCGTGTGTGTGTGTGTGTGTGTGTGTGTGTGTGTGTGTCCTGTGATGTATAAATCCCTCTTGTCTAGAATAGTGCCTGAAAAAGGACAAGTATCACTTGATGAATACATGTGTGGGCAGATGATAAATGTCTTGACCAAAAGAGTAAACCCAGAAAAAATAAGATCAGATGGGTAGGGGAGGAAACCTGCTTTTTTGAGTTTGAGGTACCCGGCTGGGCCACCAGACAGTGGGGATTACAGTAGGCAATTGGTCTGGAACTCAGAGAAGAGTTTATTTAGAGCAGGCAGTTTAGTTTGGAAAATTATCAGCATATAGGAGTTAACTGAAGCTATGGGCTAGAGTGAGATTACCCCAGAAAAAGCATTTTAAGTAAGTAAAGGAAGAGCTGACTACTGTATAGTGAAAAATAATAGCATCTACCTTGTAGGTATATGTGTAATAAAGAAGTTAGTGCATGTGAGATATTTGATTTCTCTCTTCAAGGCTTAACCAAATAACTCTACACAGCAAATTCTCAATAAATACAAAATACCCGAACACCTTTTAACCCCGAGAAAAATCATTTTTAGTACCAAAATGATGAGCATTTGGGCATATACATTTACACAAGGGTGTGTGTGTGTGTGTGTGTGTGTGTGTGTGTGTGTGTGTGTGTGTTTGCAGGACTCTGAATTATTCTAGTATGTTCAGAATTTAAGAGATGCCCCATTATTACCAACAGTGTGAAATAATGATATATTATTTTTTATTACCGATGTCCCATTTCCCTGAATGGGACATAAAAGGGAAAAGCTCATTCCTACAAGATCCATGAACACGAATGTCTACTGTGATGGGCATAAGTACTATCATTATAGATATAAACTCCAGCCCATGAGGATAAAGACTTCTTGGCACAGACTAAAAAGTAGAGACAAATGTGGCATCAGAGCTAAACTCAGAGCACACGTTAAATGCAATGGTCCAATTTCAAGACAGAAAAGAACACTGGTTAGCTTAGGTGGTTAACTTTTAAGTTTGCAACTAACTATAGCTTCACTAAAAATAACCACCCAAGACAATGATGGGGAAACAAACATCATGACAGATGCCTCGCTTAGAAGAGTGAGTCAGGGATGTCCAAGCCCAACACTAATCCCAGCACCACTGCAGCAGGGCTGGGGCCTGAGGTAGGTGCCTCTGCAGAGAAGGTCTTCCCATGGAGGGACCCAAAGCCTCGCCGGTGGGGAGAGAAGGGTGTTATAGTTTGGATTTCAAATGCCTCTCAGAACTCATGGACTAGAGGAGGCAACCATGTGTGGAGGCATAGCTGGAGGGGATGAGTCCCTGAAGGTATGCCAGGTATGCTGTGTGTGTTCTGGGCCTGTCCAGGTGCAGCTTCTGGCTCCCACCCTCTCTCCCTGTCCCTTCTGCTCTCTGGTCCCCACCATGATGCCCTATGGTTGTCCAGCCCAGCGCCTGCTTGGAGCTGGCATAAAATAGACTGTCTCTATGTGGACTGACATCTCTAGATCTGTGGGTAAATGAAACTTTCTTCCTCCAAGCTTTGCATGTCAGGTGTTTGGGTCACAGCAGTGAGGAGGCTGACAGAGACAGAGGCAGTGAGAAGATCTCTGTCCCAGCTACAGCCAGTGTGTCTCTGCTTTTATCACTTTTTTTCCTAATAAAATTTCACTTACAATTTTGAAGAAAATATTCACGATTAATTCTATGGGAGGGTCATGAGTTTTAAAATTCTAATTTTTGTGTCCATCCTTACAATTGGCTATAGAATGTCTTGAAGATGATCTGATGGGGCAGGTTGGTGAAGAGACTAAGAGAGGGTGAGCTTTAGAATTCTTTAATGTTTAAATTTTGTATAACAGAAACAAATAATTGGAAAGTGGAGACAGAAGGGTCACAGGTTCAAGACCAATCTCAGCAATTTAGCAAGGCCCTCAGCAACTTAGCAAGACCCTGTTTCAAAATAAAAATAAAATAGGGCTAGAGATATAGCTCAGAGGTATATATACTGGGTTTAATCCTCAGTACCACCAAAAAAAAAAAGGTGCTTGAGATATTTTATTTTAGACTACTTGTCTTTCCTGTTTTTCAGAGGGGAAATTTTTTTTTTAACTAAATCTAACTGCTTCCCTAAGCAAAGATGAAATCCTGCTGAGGCCTCATACATTGGTTACTATGTTTGTGCTAAGAAACAAGAGAAACCATCTTGCATTTAATAGTAAAAATCTATTCGATCTATTCATACAGAACCATTCTCTAAGGAAATTGTGTGCACTGGAACACATTATTTTTTCCAAATGACTTTCATAAAATTCCTGTGTGCTATTCTTTTACAGATGAAAATCAAGTGTTTCAGATTTTAATTACAAAATGGTATTTGACTAAATGAAGAAACCAGAATGAGGACAAAGAACAATGAAGTTAAAACAGAAACAAATTTCTCTTTTAATGCCAGCCCTTCTTCCAGATCCCAAAGCGGGGAAAGTGCATTCATGACAGGAACCGTGGAGCCTTGTTTCAGCAGGTTAGCACTGTTCTAACTCAGAGTTCTAACTCAGAGCTGGAAGCTTTGCCTTCAGATACAGAGATCCACTAACAGTGAAAACTAAGACCCGGGTTCACAGGGAGAATTTCAGATTTTCCTTTTAGCTGTTACAGATGGAGGCAGGGTGCCCCCCCCCATAAGATGGCTAGGCCTTCCTCCATCAGGACAAAGGCTCTGCATACTCCCAGGAGGAAGAGCTGAGTTCGTAGACACTCCATGCCTTCTCTAACCCTCCCTGCAACCCATGACACACATGCAAGAGGAGTTGGTCAGGTTTAAAATTACAGTCTGGCCACAGAGCCGAGCCCAGCTAACTGGCCCACATGGCGGCTGAACCCTGACCTTGGCCTCACCAACCCCATTCTATGACCAAATGTGTTAACTGGCTGCAGATTCTTGAACTAGGTTTCAGATGTATTTCCCAACTAACAAAAAAAAGTGATGGGACATCATCAACTCCAGTAAGGAAGAGCTGCTCTACTTACTAATAGCTAATCCCCAGCAAATTCAACTATACTCCATGGTAAGCAACCCGTTTAAATCCCTTTCTCTAGTACAGAAGATCCTTCTGCCCTAGAGGAAATGTTTGGAAAACATGTTCCTCAGAGACAATTCTGCTGATGCATCCGTGTTGGTTCCCGAGCTTTCCTTTGCATGGACTGGAGGCCATTCATGCAGGAACCTGATGGTTCTTCCTTTAGCCAGCCCTCCACTCTCACTGCACATCCTCCTCCCTCACCACATGCTCTGCTGCCTTGGTGCTCCCTATGCAACCCCAAACTGCTGATTGTCAGGGTTATTGTTTCATAAAAGAGCAAACTTGAGTCCAGAGAAATGAGGTGACCAAAAAAATCTTGGTGGCAGAGCTAGGGACAGTAAACAGGGTACTCCCTCCTAATTCCGTGCTCTTGCCAACAGGATTATGAACCAGGTTCCTGGGCCCTGCGTTCTGGGATGTGCCTGGGGGAACCCTGGGGCAGGAGGAGGCTGAGGGGTAGCCTCCAGGGCCAGCCTGTTATTTGTTTCATATATTAGGGTTAAAGTGAGATTTCATTTGAAAGAGGGAGCTCCACCATAAATAAATAAACATCTTGAAAACCACCACATGGCAGAACTAACTTCGAATGAAAGGAAAGTTAAAAGAAAGAACTAAAAACATAGGGTCTTATTTTAATGAATGGGTTCTTTTTAAAAATGGAACAAGGAAAGAAAACAGCACTAAATCCAAATGTTCTAGCTTAGAGTTCTCGCCTTTATTTTTGCCTGTCCAGAAAAATAAAACAAAAAACAAAAGATCAAGAGAAGAAAAACAAAGAAAAGATAATACATTTGAGTTTTGGGGTCCCTGGGAAAGTCTTCCATCCATGTTATACTGATGAACAATTTCCAGAAACAAAGTCACACACAGAGGACATTTAACCTCCCAATTTAAATTCCTAAACCTTTACTCCAAAAAAAGTAAGAAATTTGAGTTCTCATAAATTACCTGCAAAAACAAATACATGAGTAAAAAGTAAGAACCCCAGTTTTACCTTTTGATCTCCTGCCTGCTGAGCATCTTTAACAGCTTTCAATTTCTCCCATTCCAAAAAGGAAACACACACACACACACACACACACACACACACACACACACACATACACACCCATATCCTTCACTCACAAGCCCTTGAAGCCCTCTTTGAGGTCAGGAGGTAGGAGACAAACTGGTTGACCACCGTGGGGTAGGCACTGGAGCTGGAGGCGATTTGCAGAAGGAGAAGGAGATGGCCCTCGGGACACTGGGAATTCAACAAGTCACCAACAGCTATGTTCACTGTGGTCTGGCATTCCACAAAGAACCTTTTCTTTAACTTTCCAATTTTTATCATTCTAGGCTCATACTGGAGCCAGATGGTTTTAAAATCTTGCTCCAGATAATCTTCTTAACTCTTTAAAGTTACCAGCTCCCAACGATACTGAACTAAACAAACTTTTTGCATTTTATAGACTATTTAAAGCCAGCAAACTTGATCACTAGTAATACAATAGTTCTTTACAAGAAGGACCCACAAGGTGAAGTACATATTTTTGAGGGGTTTTGTTAATATGTTCAGTCAAGTCATCTCTGTCTAAACCAAGTGACCTCTGAAAAGATTGAATGTCATTTTCTAAAATGACAATCCCTCTTACTTCCTCCCACCTACTCACCCCTAAATTTCCACAAGCAACAGTATCATCAAACAATGCAAATGAGAAACACAGCCTTTTCCAGATATGAGAAACTCAAAACATTTTAAGAGTCAAAGGATAAAGTAACAAAGGACTGATTTTCCTTATGCTCTAATGATATATGAATATTAACATCAGTTGTTTTATAAACTTGGAACACTGCAAAAGACCATTTTGGTCGGCCTCCAAGCAGACTTACTTAAGTGAGCTAATTTTTATGTCCTACTTTTGAAGATCTCCAGGACAGAAATTCTACAATTTCCATTGGTAGCTTGACTTGTGGTTTAATTTCCTTCAGTGTCAAAGGGGACTGTTTCTCTCAGCTTTTTCTTTTTCTTTTTTTTTAAGGTTAAATAAGAGTTCAACTCTTATAAAAAGGAACCTAGACTTCCAGATGGAGTGGAATGGAATGGTATCAGAATCCTTTTACCTAAATGATTCCTGGAAGACATTCCCAGTGAAAATAGGCATTCATCTCACCCCTTGATCTCTTGGTAAAGGAAAAGAGAAAGTTTCCTGAAACCGAAGCAACACAAAAGTGAACAACCAAGAATGAGACTATACATGAAACCACAGGCCCTTGGAAAATGTGCCTGGCTTCCTAAGGAGAGACACGTTGCTCTCTCCAAGCCACATCCAAGGCTATCTGCATTCGTAACTCAAGTCACCAGCTTAAGAAATGACCCTATAGCTCCTAGGGGGAAAGTAGCTTATGTGCAGTGAAGAAATAGTTCCTAGTCACTAGGAAAAAGTTTTTTCAAATCTTCCATGCTTTTCAAATGAAGGAAAGAAAATTTGGGAGTTTTACTATCCTTTTCTGTTTTTTTTTAAAGAGTTCCCAAAGCAATATTATACTCAGTTTTCTTTTTAAAAACGTTTTAAAGGTGAACTTTCCACCACACTACACTCCTTGAAACAAGTCTTCCAGAGATTCTGCCCTTGGCCTCCTGGAATTTTTCAACGAAATTTAAAAGAGATGTTTACCTGACCCCAAATGTTATCCTAATGAAAACACTGTTTTTAATTCTTTGAACTCTTCTCTTTCTCTTTCCTTGTCATGCCCTCTGAGAAAGAAAGACAAGTACAGATGTTGGCTGGACCTCAACTGGCAAACACCAAGATAATCGAGTTCTAATAGTTTCTCAAGAATTTGGACAGAATCACAAAGGTATGAATTATGCTCTTTTTTTCTGGCATGGCTATATGCACTTTACCTGCTTAGAGG
The DNA here is from genome assembly GCA_004027185.1 of Glis glis. NCBI lineage: Eukaryota > Metazoa > Chordata > Mammalia > Rodentia > Gliridae > Glis > Glis glis. The sequence goes on along the minus strand of PVJS01030331.1, from coordinate 13,256 downwards.
ATCAATGTAAAGATAGGACATGCCAGCACATTATCTTCCTGACAAAAAACAAGATATTAATCACAAGAAAAATAAAAGGAGTTCTATGGTTTTTTTTTTTTTTTTAAAGCAGAGAGAATGAGCTGAAAGAACTCTGACCAAAGGGGCAGCAAGAAGTACAAGTGAGCCGGGCGTGGTGGCGCACGCTTGTAATCCCAGTACTTTGGGAGGCGGAGACTGGAGGATCCGGGTTCACGGCCAGCCTCAGCTCTCTCTCTCTCTCCATAGTGAGGCCCTCCGCAACTTCATGAGACCCGGTTTCAAAATAAAGTATAAAAAAATAGGGCCGGGGGTGTAGCGCAGAGGTAGAAAACCCCTGGGTTGAATCCCCGGTACCGCAAAAATAAATAAATAAATAAAAGAGGACAAGTGAGAATCATTTTCTGCCAATTAAGAGACTAAGTGGGGTTGGGTCTGGGCTCTCTCTGGAAGAGGCCACTTGAAGAGTTTTGGAATTGGACACCTACAATAAGGGTTTAGTTGGTAATTTCTTTTTCTTGCAAGAGGGCAGATCCTGGTATGGAGGTTTTGGCATTTCCATTTCCAATAGTAACATTTACCCATGTTTAGGAAAGGGTTTATGCATGAATGCACGTGCGCACGCCCACACACACACACACACACACACACACACAGTCCAGTCATATCTATTCCAGAGGGTTCTGATCCAAGAGGGCCTCTGACTAGAGACGTGGTTTCTTCTAATAAGATATCAAGGGGAGCCAAGCATGGTGGCACATGCCTGTAATCCCCATACTTGGGAGGTTGAGACAGGAGGATTTTAGGTTTAAGGCCAGTTTCAGCAATTTAGTGAGAACCTCAGTAATATAGCGAGGCCCTGTTTCAAAACAAAAACTAAAAATGGACTGGGGTGTAGCTCAGAGGTAGAATGCACTTGAGTAATCTCCAGTACAAAGGAGGAGAGAGAAAGAGAGAGAGAGGTATCAAGGGGTAAGATGAATGCATCTGTGCACTGGGAAATGTCTTCCAGGAATCAGGTAGATATGAGGCTTCTGACATAATTCTCCTCCATTCCATCTGGGACCACCATCTGAGGTCCCAGTAGCAAGCTTGTTCCTACCTGTCCAGTAACAAAGCAAAACAACCACGTGACCCCTCAACAACAGATGTGAGGGGTGTAGATTCCCAGCCCTGCTGCTGCTGCTCCTAGAAGCTGCAGTCTAGTAGCAGGGGGAGCACCTATTGAGCCAGAGCTGTGGTTCCAGCAGAACCTTCTGGGAATGTGCACTTGGTATAACAGCAAAGATAAGTAAAACCCAGTACAAAAGGGTGGTTTATTTTCTCTACCCCTTGCAATCTGAGTGTGCAAAATGAAGAGATGAATATTACCCTCAACCAAAGCAAAATGACCCACCTATGGCCTCCAAAGTGACCCAAGGTCAGTGGTTTTGCTACTTGTTACAGTCTGGCCATTTCCCTGCAGTGCAGTTCAACCCAGCATAACCAACTGGAGCCATGATTGGAGTCTCCTCAGATTTCAGGAACGAGTCAAGTAGAAAGATGCGCCTATTGCAACGCCCATCCGAAGTGCTTAATTTGCGCTTGTTGACAGACTGGACAGATTGGTTGGTAGGAGTCCAGAAAAATTGCTCTCTGGAGTTTCATTTAATAAGAATACTTTTCATTTATATTCCAACTTGGCATATCTAATCAAGGACTTTAATAGGACCTTTAGGTGATACTGAGCAAGGCACTAGAATTTCCTCATTTATATGAATCAGAAGCAAAATGTTGGCAGGCAGTTATGGTAGAATAATTCAAAGGATCAGCAGTAACAGGAAATAAGAAAATAAATAAATAATTTCAACCTTTTTGTCTATCTTCATCCAGCTCAACTGAGAAAGACGTCTTTATCTCTGTACTACTTTGCAGAAACAGGATCCCTAGAATTAAAATAAGGGAACGATTTTGTTCCCAATTTCCATTCAAAACTTCATTGGCTTAAGTTTAATATCAAGGGCTTAGTTTATTTTTTAAGAAGTAATGATTTAAAAGGGGGTTTTACTTCTAGATGTAAAGCATTTTTAATCTTAGTTTAGGTTGAAAGTCTCTGGGCTCAATAGTGACTCTGGGCTCTCAGCAAGTGGCTATTTAGAAGGACATTATAAAGCCTGGCATGGTGGCGCACACCGTAGGTTTGAGGACAGCCTCAGCAATTATCCTCAGTAATTTAGCGAGGCCCTGTTTCAAAATAAAAAAATAAAAGGGCTAGAGGTTTCTCTCAGAGGTAAAATGCCCCTATATTTGATCCTCAGTACCAAAAACTAAAAATAAGAAGAAGAACTGGGCGTGGTGGCGCACACTTGTAATCCCAGTACTTGGGAGGCTGAGACCGGAGGATCTAGGTTTGCAGCCAGCCTCAGCTACTTAGTGAGGCCCTCTGCAACTTAGTGAGACCCTGTTTCAAAATAAAGAACAAAAAATAGGGCTGGGGGTATAGCTCGGAGGTAGAATGCCCCTGGGTTCAATCCCAGTACCGCAAAAAAAAAAAAAAAGAAGAAGAAGAAGAAGAAGAAGGGCATTATAAATGGAGATGGTATTCTAAGCTCAAAGTGTCAGCTAGAGAGAGGAAGAGCTAGCCAGTTTAGGATTTTCATAAAATTTCAATTAAAACTGAAAGTTAAAACTGAAGCCTCCTATGATGTTTCCAGTTCCCCTACATGATGTACACGAGGAAGAAAAGCCAACCAGGATGAACAACATCTCAAGGGAGGCAAAGAAAAACAGAGCAACAGCAGTGATTACTGGGAAGTTCCTCTAGCATACCACGAAAATGAGGGAGGAGTATGACTTCATCATGTGGGTGCTCCTGTGGGTCTGTCTCGACCTGTTTCCAGGAAATATAAGGAGATGGTACCTGGTTGAGTGATACAGAGGGACATGAAATACTTGGTTCTGCTGGAGATAAAAGGACACATAAATCTTTCAAGGATGACTTAAAGGATTAGCCCTGGACAGAGACACTAGAGTGCCACTGGCCTTCAGAAGGCATGGGGTCAGCACAAGACATAGGCCCCGCTGCCTCTAGCAGTTGACGGAATAGAAGAATCATGAAAGTCTGAACTCGAGTATGTGGAATAAATAGGAAACAGATGAGGAGAGAGGCTCAAAAGCTGTTGTTATTCCTGGAAACAATCCCCCAGGAGGCTGTGGTGGGTGGGTGTGTGTGGCAAGGGAGGGTCAAGACTGGGTGTTCAGCCTGGAAGCTGCCCAGCCATACATGAGTCCAGGGAGGCAGGACCTTCTGCAACTAAACCTCAAGAGCGCTGAAAATCTTAGTAGGAGCAGACAATAATAATGGTCATCACTATCCTCCTCCTCCTCTTTCTATATTGACTGAGTCCTTGCTAGGTGCCAGGCACTGTGCCACACACTTAATAGCATTTATTTCCATGGAGCGCTCATAACAATTTTATCAGACAGGCTATTAATCCCATTTTATAGATGGGGAAACTCGGGGTTGGGGAGTAGGATGGGTAAGATAGCTTGACCAAGGTCATACAGCTAACAAGCAACACAGGCCCTTCCAGCGCTACCTCCTAATGGTCTCAATGGCCATGGAAACTCAGAGCCTAATATGGAGGGAGTGACAAGGCCATTTCTTACATGCAGTGCTTTGCTTCTCTAAAGGACTTGAGGATGAGGAATCGCATCACCTCTGGAGTTCTGGTTCTCGGGTTTAAGTACCAGCTCAGCCATTTGTGGTTTGGGGATGTAATGCACTAATCATGGGACACTGTTTAGCACAGAGCTCAGCTACCACGGAGGTCAACAGCAGGCCACTTCACTCTCTACCCTGGACAAGTTACTCAAAGCTCTGGGCGCTTCCTCCTCATCTCTTAACATGGGAACCATCACCTGCCACCTCCCTGAGCGGCGGATGATCCATCGAGATGATTTATGTGATAAAGCAGTCTGCACAGGGCTCATGGTGGTTGTTATCATCGCACTTGATTTCCATGTTTCACTTTCAGAGGAGTGCTACCCCATCTGATTTTCCAGAAGCACTGTGTGGAACACAAGAACGGTAGCGTGCTCATTTCATAAACGCAGTAGCTGATGCCCAGGCACACTGAGTCACCACGTGGCTGGTGTGTGACCACAGACTTCTCTTCCTCTGCCCTTTGTTGCATTCACTACAGAACCCCAATACTCTCAGGCAACGGGTCTGTCTGTGTGTCCTCATGGTGATTCCATACAAGGCTTGCACCCCCACTCCACTCACCCATGCAGCAGGTAGACACATTAAAATAAGACAACTACAGAAACTTTCAGGTATCATAGGGAAAACAAAGGCAATCTTTAACTTCTGTCCCACCACTCAACTCAGGGTCTTTTGCTTAGTCACATGGTACATGTTGTGTTTTCTAGCAGCTATTATTTGAAAAGCTCCAAAAATGGGCATCTCAATACAACAAAGAATTGGAATAGTCTTTCTTCTATACACCAAGAGAAGACTTGGAATATCCTTTTAAGTCCTTTTGCTTCCTAATGGGTGCTTAATGAATCTTTTCACTCAGTGAGCTTATTTCTTTATTTGCAGAGGGGAGAAACCTGGTAGCTGTTACTTTGATCACAAGCAAGTGTTGGGTTATTACAACTATACCTTTCAATTTTGTCCTTTATTATTAGCAATAAAAGTATTTATCATAGTTATCTAAAGTCATTGCCATATGAATTACAAAAAGAGATAGTCAACAAGACAAGGCTGAATACCTTGAACTTTGCAAGCAATACTAAATTCAAGTGTTTGTTGCACAGTCAATTAAATCTGGTCACAGAGACTCATTTTTTCCACTGTCTATCCACTGGCTTGGTGATGCTTGTTGTCAAAGAAGTCAATTTGATTCTTCTTACTAAACAGGACAAACAATGACTATGGGAGACACTGAAAGCTAGCCATTATGGAAAAATTTCACCACTTGAAAGGGTCTGAAGGCCAAGAATAAATGATACAGCAGGAACAGATCTGCCAAAAAAACGCTGACACCTCTAATCTGTGCTCTTGTGTCTGCATCCCACACCTCCTGGACAACAGGAAGGACTCGGGCCTGAATTCTAAATGCTCCCTGCCCACATGTAAGCCATATGGGTAACGGTGCTTGAAATTCAATTCCACATCTGCTCTTCTGCAGCCTTGAGAAATCTTATGAGTTTCTCTGACAATTGCTTGCAAAGGCCATAATCACAGGCATCTGTAACCGGATCCTCAGCTACAGGGCAAAACACCACATAATCCCAAGAGGCTGTCGGTCAGACCTTACTTGGTTTCTCGTCTCTCTTGCTTCTCTTTAAAATTGCGCTGAGCCTTCAATTTCCAGAGAGCTGATTAGCATTGGAAGAAGGCAGCCCAGACCGTCTATATCATCCTTATCACACAGGCCAGGCAAACTTAATCATCTTCCTGCTAGGTGTGGCCTCTGTGGCCCACCTTTGGGAAGAAAATTCCTGGGCAAGTGAGGTTCCTAGGCTAGCTCATATTCTCCTCAGAGGTTCCAGAATCCCAGAAGGAGGCATGAGGATGTACCTCAGCTCTAAGCAGCCCAGAAAATATAATCATCAGTATTTCTCCAACATTTTCACTGGAGTCACCCAGAAGCTGTGTGGCTCAGGGACTGGATCTACCCTTTCTGATCACTGTTGGCCACTAGCAAGACATGTGACCCTGAACAGCACAACTAACTTCCTGGTGTTTGTTCCATATTTTTTTAAAAAATGAACAGGATTCATTTTTAAGGGGATTCCTGAACAGTCCTGTCTTTTCATTCTTTAAACACAAAAGTGGAAAAAGTTCTTGTACCAGCTTGGCCTCATACTGAGTTAGTAGCCCTGGGCAAGTAACTTAACTTTCCCTCTGGATGCCTATTTTCTAATACAGTTTCCAGCCATCTCCTGTTTCTTGTTATGAGGAACAAATGCAACAGTGTACATAGGCATGTTCTGCAAAGGATGCGGCTCTGTGACAACCTAAGGTATTATGACTGCCATCAGGGGCATTATCCTCTTCAACAGCTCCATGCTGATAGGTAAGAGCTCTGGAGTCAGCAGGGGCAGGGCTAATGAAAGTTATTTAACCACAGTAGCCTCAAAGTTCTCCCCTGTAAAGTGAGGATGAAATAACAGTACCTAACACAGTCTGCCTGATGATTGAGAATGCAAATGGAAAGAAAGTACTTAAAACAGTGCCGGCACAATAAACGGTGCCTAATATTGCTCTCGTTATCCACAATTAACCCTGCTTTCTGGTTTCATCGGGCACTTTTCAGAATAAATTACCTTGATTTTCAAGTCATTCAACTTCAGCGAGCTAAGGAAAGGGGAGGGACTAATAAGTACTGCTACTTTTCTTAGCTCATTTAATCCTCCCAACCAACACGGGTGGTAGGTTTTATCATCCTCTTTTTATGGGAAGTTCAGAAAGTTCAAGTGGCTATCAGGTAACAGCCGAGATTCAGAGTCAGGCTGGCATGACCCAGCCTCTGCTTTCTGTTGCATCCAGTTTCCTGTTAGGTATAAAATGGGAGGATAATAAAGGTTTCCCTAAACAATTAGAAAGTCATCTAGCTTGTATAGGCAGTATGTTTCCAATATAGACTTGGACTTAATTGGTCACAGCTCAAATGGTGCCTAGTCTTGACCCTCTTCCCTGCCCCTTCACAACTAGGTGAGTCAAGACTCCTGCAGCATGCCCGGCCTGTGCAGACTCGAGCAGCATTTGCCACTAGCAGCAGAAGTGCGGGCTCCTGTCCGCCTCCTCCAGCAGACTGTGTTGGTTCCTCGAGGTCAGTCACTGTTTCCAGTTCATCTCGGATGCCCTGAGCAAGACACAATACAGTCTGTTGAACGTGGCATGAATGCTGGCCGTCAGATAGCTTCCTGAGAACGGGCTCGTTTTACCACCAGAAGTTAAAGGGGCCCAGCATTAAACCTGGGCCCTGCAGGGTGTCACTTCACATTATGTCCTTGGTCACAGGCAAGACTATATCTTATAAAGAGTATTTCATCAATCTACGTCCTTAGAAAGATATTTAGCTAAAACATATTTATATCGTTACGAAACTCAACTTGTGTCTGCTATGACATGCTCTTGTATCATTATACAAACACCCACACTTTCACACACATGGCTTTAGAAGAGGTAGTACCTCATTAAAGCTTTCTCTTTTTCTTCTTTTTTCCCCCCAGTCCAGGAAGATCCAGCCAGTAACAACAAAAAATGGGCAATAGTTTAAAGGTATGTTGCAATGAAAAGTTACCTTTGGATTGTTATATTTCCTACTTGACAAGTACCTGGCAAGAGAGCAGATACCAACTTAGATAAAGGCATTAACTGATTATATAAGCAAAACAAAATCCAAATTCTTTATACTGTACTTATAGCCTTAAGTCAGTTTACCATGCCTCTGGAATTTTTTCTATTAACTACATTGAAATTACTTTTCCTTCTGATTTTATGTACTTTTTTTTAACAGCTAATGAATATTTGAAGTAAAGTTTCTAACAAAGATAGTTTGGAAGAATGTTATTCTATTTTTTTTTTCCAGTTTAGAACTGGGTCTTCCTTCTGGAAAGATTAAAAACCACTAAGGCATACCATTGCCTCTTAAAATTTAAGTAGAAAATTGCATAACAATTGTTTCTTAAAATATCTATGATGTTATTCCTGGATTTAATAAAAGTCCATATACTCTTATAGCAAAGGGCATTTTATATATAAGTTTATACTTCATTAAACACTTAAACAAAACCTAGTAATAGTTCCTCACCCATACTGAAACATTTAGCCTTACCAAAATTATGTAGAACAATATAAATTCGTCATACCTCTAGAAGATTTTTATATAAATGGAAAACAGATTATGCCTTACGCAAGCATACGTAACCACAGCCGTAAAGCTGAGGATGTTTTCTACTCTCCAGAGGTTTGATTCTACTTAGCAATCTCTGACCCTTTCTATCTGTGGGTTGTTACATTTCCAAGAAAATAAAACTATTTTCCAATAAAAATTAACTGAGTACTTCTTAGTTCCAACCTAGTGACACATTTCATGCACTCATTTGTAGTGGAAGAGAGAGATCTGATTTACTGTTTTCAGAAAATCTCACACTAGTCCCTGCTTATACAGAAGGAAACTCGGGGAGGTAAAACATCCATGCATGTACGTATGCGTAGGTTCACAGAAAAGAATGAGGACGAGGACCTAACTGCCAAATGACCAATTTGTGTGTTCCCATGACCAAACAACAAATGAAATTCAAAGAACAGGGGAAGTAGTTGACCTCAAGTGCCCCAACATTTTTCCCTCTGCAGCTTTTGAAACAGTTTACAGTTTCTTTATCTTTATTAGGACATTTTCCTCATCAAATTAATGAGTCACTAAACAAAAAGCTTACTAAAGTGTTTACATTTGGGAATAAACTATCTGCTAAGGCTCTAGTAGAAAAGACAAGTCATAATTTACCATTGCTTTTCAGTGAAATCATCTGGGCAAGGTGAGGCAGATTGGTTAGGGTAGAAACAGGATGACAAAGGTGAACTCAAAGTCAATCCTGAGGCATCTCAGAAAACACTTGCAACCCTTTCTGTCTTGTGACCCTCAGCATCCCCATCAGTACCCTCCTGCTTCTGTCGGGTGCCTTCTTTCTGGCAGTTACTAAATAAGACATCCCATTGGAATAATTAGTTTTGTTCAGATCAAGTATTGTGCAAGGGAGGGGATGGGAAGCCAATGGAAACCTTATGTCACAGGGACTTGAAGGAACAAAGGGGAAGACTGTTAGCTGAGGCAGCAGAAGCAAAACCAAGGCACACTTAGAACATGGTTAGGAAAAAATAAAGGGCAACACATATATGCATCAGATTTCTTTATGATTCTACCTTGGTACACATAACTGGCATGGACATGAGGCTGATGGGCATGAGAGCTAATTCCTGAGTCCCAGCACAGGACAACCGTGAAAGGTGCAGGGAACACCACATCTGGAATGTTTCTGAACAGACATGGTTTCCTTCAGACCGTTTCCATTTGGTGATCTTTTCACAGTGGTCAAGAACACATATTTTTGAATTAGCAAATAGTACAATATTCTTTTTAACTAGCAATACTGACCTACAGTTAGAGGCCAAAGGGAAGTTAGATGTATGGCAGTAGAATCCAGGCCAGGGAATTCTAGAAGAGTCTAGAAGTACCCAGAGATGGAAGGGCATTCTGTCCCAACAGCTCAAGAAGGACAGAGAGCTCCACCCCCGAAGAAATAGAGGGAGGAGCCTCTGCAATCCACAGCAAATACTGTTGAGGGAATTCCTGCCTCTAGAAGACACTCTGGGAGTACCAAAAAGTCACAGCAAATCTGGGTTGGTCTCTTGTATGGTTTCTACCCCTCAGGATACACTGCATAAATTCTTCATCCTGTGGGAGGAAGTGAGCTCTTTTTCCCAGGTTGTTCTTTCTGAATTTCAAGGGATTTGGAATAGGGAATTATTGTTTCCTGGGGACTGAGTTTCAGTTTGGAAAGATCAAAGAGTTCCAGAGATGGATGGTGGTGACGATTGTGCAACAATGTGGAAGTGCTTACAAGTATTGACCTCTACACTTCAAATGTTAAGATAGCACATTTCATATTTCATATATTTTATGACAATTAAAAATGAAAACAAAAACTGACAGTTTCCACATCTGGTTTTGGCAATTTGCACACAAGCTCCATCATGAGGGTTTCCGTTGGGAGCAGTCATTCCACAGCAGTGCTGGGTCACTACACTTTCTGGCACTCATGTGGCCCTGAAGGAGACACCCATTACTTCTCCCAGCCAGTCAGATTCCAGGGAGTGCAGTGTCCACCAGAGCTGCAGACTCACTGTGCTTCCTGGTGGAACTGAGAAGAGAAACAACTGTTCACTGCCCTGCAGTAGACGAGGAGTCAGACTTCCAGGTCCCCAGAATTAAGGAAAGGGAAGAGCAACAGGCAAGAACCAAAACCCTGAGATCCCTGGGAACACTTTATGAAAACCAGATCTGGGGCCTTAAATGCACCAGCCACCTCCCTGAGGCCCTTTCGCCCTTCATGTTCCCCAAACAACCTCATCTTCATCAGAAAAGCTCCTTTTTAAAAAACACTCTATGAAGCTGGGTATGGTGGCGCATGCCTGTAACCCCAGCACTTGGGAGACTGAGACAGGAGGATCACAGGTTCAAGGACAGCCTCAGCAAGTAGCAAGACTCTCAGCAACCTAACAAGACCCTGTTTCAAAACAAAAAGTAATAAAGGGCTGGGGGTGTGTAGATCTGAGGTAGAATACCCCTGGGTCCAATCCCCAGTACCACAAACAATAACAAAAACTCTATGAGGTTCTTAGATCTGGACTCTGCCTCCCAGAAGTCACAATGTATAATATACCATTGCAGCCACATTAGTTGAAACATATGGACAACAGGCTAGGACACTAAATCAATGCTTGAATAAGCAATGACATATTTATAGGACATGTGGAAGAGGCTGAAGACACACACACTTTAGGGAGAAAAGGCAACCTGTAGGAGTGGACTGGACAGACACGTGTGTGTGGAAGGAATAGGGAGCTGTGTGCATAGTCAGAGGGGAAGGAGTGGACGGGGGATAAGAAGCCGCACTCTCCTCATTGGTTGGGACTGTGCCCAGGCCTTCCCTGCTCTGAGGCCTTCCCATGAGCATCGCACCCAGGCACCTTGCCTGGAGGCAGGAAGGCAAGGGGATGGAGAGAGCATCTCATTCCTATTCATCTTCAAGATAATACACAAAAACAGCAAATTCTTACATACAGCTTATTATGAACCACTTTTCTACCACTGTATGGACAAGAACTCACTTAAGCCTCACGACCACAGACACTTTTTATTCACTGATGGAGAAAGCCCAGCATACAAGGGTTAAGAAATGTGTCCCAGATTTCACAGCTAGAAGTGAGAGCCAGGCACTTGTCCTGGCTCTCAACCAGTATGCAACCCAGCTTCTCTAAAAGGATAGCTCTTTATGTATCACTAGACACGTAGAAAGACTCTCAACACTGTGGAGCATGTTAGCTCTGTTCCCCTTGCTTTTTAGAGGGAGAGGCAGTATAGTTTTGTAGAGATGTCCTTCAAGTCAGGCTGACTGGGGCAAGATGTCAGCTCTTCCACTTACCAGCTGTATGGCCTTGGGCATATTCATTAGCCTCTCTGAGTATGGGCTACTCATTTTATCTGTTATATGTGCTGCCCACTATTCTATGAACATTAAATAAAGCTCCTGGCATACACACAATAGACAGAAGCTATTATCCACCCAGGTAAAAGCTCTCAAATCAATTATCTGACACATAATCACTACCTAGCAAATTAATCAAAATCCTATAATAAAGTAATAATGGCTATAGGTTTAAACTACAGCACGACAGTGGGTTCATAGCCAAATCCCTATAAATCTTGAACAGTTCTTTCACCACACTGTTTGGGTAGGGATTCCATAGTGTTTCCTATGTATTCTCCTGGGATACTTAAGAACCAAGACACAGGAAAAGAAAGGGATCATATTTACAAGTTAGTAGAATGTTTTACTTAAGTAAAATAGTATAAAAGTTAAAGATAATCAAAAAATTGTTCTGAATATTTTGATAGGCAGTTAGTCGAATTCAGGAATGAAGATTCTGCAGATACAGAGGGCCAACAACTGTACTCTTTGGAATGCTACCTCTGGATTTCTTAAACATGAAAGATAAATAAAAGTGCATATTGCTTAAAAAATTACATTTTACAAGTCTTTTTTTTTATTCTATAGAGTCAAACATTCCATAATTACAAATCACATATAGAAAGGACAGCCTCCAAAGAAGGAATGTAAATCACATGTCACGTCTCAGCTTCAGAGAGAAACCAGCTGATAAGGTTAGCCCTCTGAGTGGGTGCTAGCTCTGTGTTCTTTTCTCTCCCTCAGAATAAAGCCTGGTGACTGGCCCCTGGATGGCCTATCTTTAGGGTGTCCACTGTCTCTCAGGGTTCAGAAAGCAAACTTCCTACCCCATGTTTTTTGAGCTTATATTCGAAAATGTAAAAATAACCGGCAATACCATCTAAATATGCACCGATAGATAAACATCTATCCAGGACCACTTCAAACCAGGACCTAAGGTAGAAAAGTTAGAGAAGCCATGAGCAGACATCCCGCCTCCAGTCAGGACACAGGGATTCTCCTTTCTGGAGACAAGCTGTATTTTTACAGCAGGCTTTTCTATTTTCCTTACAGAATGTTTCAACTATAACAGCACAAACCAAACATCTGAATCATGAGTCACCTATTGGCCTGAATCCGAAGCATCAGGTCAACCGCAGTTTACGCCACGTCAGTACTTAAAGGCAGCCCCAGTATGGTGAGTGGATGGATTCCTACCACCAGAAAGCTACAAGCCCTGCCCACCAAGGTGGACAATGTCTTGGTGACAGGAAGCATGATGAGAATTCCTGCTGTTCAGATGGCACCAGGGAGATCTATGATGTTCCTTCTCTCTCAGAATGCCTCTCTTTGGAGGGGATTCCTGCCAGAAGAAAAACTCAAACTTGTAGCACTTTTTTCTTATAAGCACATCTGGTAAAAGGGAGTCTGAGGGAAAAGGGATTTAAATGAACAATAATGGTATTAAGTAATATTACTTTTATTCATGGATTTAAGATAAATTTGTTCCTGATTCTATTAGATATAACAGTTGAAACATTCCTTCATCAGTTAAAAAAAAAGCTGCCCCCTCTCCAGCTGTTTATAGGAAATACATTTCAAAAAGTTATAATAAATTATTAAGTGACTTTGACATGACATCCTAATTATACATTTCTTTTCCTTCTTCCCAATATCCTTATGTCTACCATAAAAGCTAGGTAAATATTATTCAAAATTGAATTGGAGCCAGGCGTGGTGGCACACGTTTGTAATCCCAGTACTTTGGGAGGCGGAGACCGGAGGATCTGGGTTCGCGGCCAACCTCAGCGCGCATGCGCGCGCGATCTATCTATCTATCTATCTATCCTCTCTCCTCTCTCTCTCTCTCTCTCTCTCTCTCCCTACCTACCTACCTACCTACCTAGTGAGGCCCTCCGCAACTTCGTGAGACCCGGTTTCAAAATAAAGCATAAAAAAATAGGGCCGGGGGTGTAGCGCGGAGGTAGAACGCCCCTGCGTTCAATCCCCGG
>PVJS01030330.1:0-24171 GCA_004027185.1 Glis glis | reverse complement strand
AAAAAAAAAAAAAAAAAAAGAAGGGCAGAGTTAGAGAGGGTGAGCCTAGGGCAAGGCTAGGCCAAGCACCCGAGCGGGTCTGGGCGGTGAGAAATCACAATGGACACAGCCAGGAAGTGGGGAGGTCTGGCCTCACGAAGCTCCACCCCACGCTCCTTCCTGGAGTCGAGCAAGCCCAGCCCAGGCCACCACAGTCACAGGCATGCCACCTCTGCCCAGGCACAGCTGCAGGGCTCACAGCCTGTTTCCTCCACCTGTTCCAAGATGCAGGAACATGAACACAAGCCCAGGGCTGAAGCTGAGCCTGGAGCTGAAAACCAGAGAGCCAGGGGCCATGATGGCCCCAGCCACAGAGGCCACCATGCACAATTCCCACTGCTCTGCCATCCCAAGAGTCCCCCATGACCCCTCCTCTGGACTCCCCTTGCCTCTTCTTGCAGTTCTTAAACCCCACCTTCTCTGTCACTGTCCTGAGTTCTCTGGCCCCACATGCTTCCCCGTTCCCAGCTGCCTGTGTAAAGTCAGCCCTGGACACAGCCTGCAGCTAGGCTGATCCCCTGCTGCCCCCGCAGCCTGTTGGTCCCCTGCGCCTGTGTCTCCAGGGAGTAGAAACCAGCCCCCAGCACTGGAAGGTCTTAGACACCATGATGGTTTGCGTCCCACCGAAAGACCACGAGACATACAGCAGACACACAGCCTGTCTCTGGTGTCAAACCTTCGTGGAGGGGGTGGCGACTGGAAGGAAAGTCTAAAAGGCTCCTGAGACAGGCAAAGGGAGAGCAGAGGAACACCTGCCATGGACTGTGAGCTCAGAGGCCCGCCGAGCTTCACCCTTCCCGGCAGCACAGTCTTGGCACCAGAGCAGGACACGGGATGGGTCAATGCGGGCAGCTCGTCCTCCACCACACAGCGAGCAGGGAGGGGCAGCAGGAAACACATTGAATTGGGGACCCAAGGCCACCAGACCGGGAGACCTGGCCACGGGTCAGATGGCTGACTTCTGCCCAGGGAAAAAGACCTGGCCTGAGGACAGGGGGATCCAGAAGGGGCCGAGGCAGGCTCTCCAGGACCCTGGGGGTGCTCACTGTTGCTCACTGACCCACATGCATGACCTCCAGTGAAGGGAACATGGCCCCCAAGGGCCAGTCAGGGGGGCCACCCAGGGATCTGAGGGGCCGACCCTCAACAGGATACATAGCCCAGCCCCCTCTCAGAGTGGTTGCATGTGCCTGAGCTAGAAGATGAAACCAGCACTGTGAACATTGTTTCCAGTCAAAATGAGCTGGGGGGCTCTCTGCTGGAGAGCAAGGGGGCTGAAGCAGCCACACACCCAGGGGAGCTGTTCACAGCAGACGCAGGGGTTTCACAGGTCCAGTCAATAACACGGCCATCAGCAGCCACACCCGCCAAAACAGCCTCCCCAAAAGAGCTGATGCCCGGGGCGGCAGCGTGTCCTTCTGTGTCTGGTGCTGCTCCTTGATTTAATACACACATTCTCTAGGAGTACTGGTGTTCCATCCTAACAAACCCATGAGTCTCAGGCTACAGAGTCTGGGTAAGGCCAGGGCCCCCAGGGTCTTATAAACCTCCATCTTCCTCAGCTCCTCTTTACAAAACAGGTAAGGCGTCTCCACAAATCAAGATTACAGGATCTGTTGCCTCATTCCTCATATTATTTCCTCATGGAGATGCCTTCCCTTGCTTCCTTAAACTACTTCATTAATTCAGCAGGCCTATATTAACAATTACTACCAGTGGCTGCTTCCTAAGGAACAGAACTCTTTCTTTTATAAGTGGACGTGTGCCTAGAATTCTGCAACATGGCAAGAAAATGCCCAGAAGAGATGGTTCCAGCATCACACCAACTATAACCATCTGGGTGGTGCGATGTATGGACCAGCAGGAAGAGGGAAGGGCCTGGGTGGGGACGGTGAACATCAAAGGGGCAGCCCTTAGGCTGAGCTCTAAAGGAAATCAGGCTCCACTGCTGACATGGAGGCCACCCAGGGAGAGCATGTGGCACCCACAGTGAGGAAAGGACCCTGGCCACACAGGTGGAGGAAAGGACAGCATTTAGCAGAGGTAGGATGTGATGTGGATCTTGCCTTCTTTCAACAAATGTCATGGCCAATCCACATAACCTCACTCAGAAAACACGTATACACACGGACACACACACTGACACATGTGCACAGATACATTCGGATGTGCAAACGTCTACATATGCACACACACAAAGACACATGCACACAGACACACAAACACATGTGCACTCATATACACAGACACACGCACCTACATATGCACATACAT
Source organism: Glis glis (assembly GCA_004027185.1). Classification (NCBI taxonomy): domain Eukaryota; kingdom Metazoa; phylum Chordata; class Mammalia; order Rodentia; family Gliridae; genus Glis; species Glis glis. The sequence continues at coordinate 21,858 of PVJS01030330.1, read as the reverse complement.
AAACATGTACCCGTGCACACAGATACACAAACATACACATACAAACCCCCACAAATATGCACAACACACTGCACGCATGTGCCTACACACATGCATACAGACACACAAACCCACAGACATGCAAGCAGGTACTTGCATAAGCACACATACGCACACACAAAGACACAGACCCACACACAAGGTCCTCCACTGTGGATGTCAGCGAGACCACCAGCCATGTCAATCTCAGCTTCCAACAGGGGAAAGGACCCCAGTCCCTGCCCAGCTGGGGGTGCAGGCTTACAACATTGGCAGGCCAAGGCTGCTCGACTGTGAGGACCAGTGTCTGGGTCCCTGAATGGTGGCTGCATGTCACCTGTTCATACAACCGTTAATACACAATGCAGATGGAGCCACATCCTGATTCCCCATAGCAGGCGATGCTAAAGGAATGTTAGAGCTTCCTCACTGAACCTCCAACACATTCCTTCCCATCTTTAAGGAGAAAACACCTTGTGTGTGTGTGTGTGTGTGTGTGTGTGTGTGTGTGTGTTACTGGGGGTTGAACCCAGGGACATTCTACCTCTGAGCTACACCCCTCAGCCCTATTTTATTTTGAAATAGGGTCTCACTAAGTTGCAGAGGGCCTCACCAAGTTACTAAGGCTGGCTGCAAACCTGTGATCTTCCTGTCTCAGCCTCCCAAGTACTTGAATTTCAAGCATGCACCACCACACCCAGCTCCAAACATCTTTAAAACATGTTCAAACAATGCAAGAACTTTAAAGAGTACTGGCACACAAAATCCTCACACACTTGGGAACTCTGAAGAGTACCAGCGGAGCACGTGTAACTTAAGAAGCAACAGGTGGCAGCTGTGTGGAGGAGACCAGAGTGGACACAGACAGCAGGTAGCTGTCTTTAGAGAGTGGGTCTGTTTTAAAGTGTGAGTTCTGTGTGCTTTGTCTGTCTGAGCATCACGGCAGCTTTAATTAAAGCAAGTAGGAGCACTCACCCAATCGCTGTAATTACAGCAGCAATTCACAACATCGAAGCCGTCTTCAGATTCCAGCGTGAGTTCACTGTTAATGCTGGCTATCTGATACGCATCATTAGCAAAGCGCACTTCTGCAGAGCACCCGGCATTGCCCTGCGCACTGTTGGGCAGACACAGCCAGCCCCAAACAGAGGGTGAGGTAGGCTGCACTTGCCCACTTCCCCAGCTAATGTCAGACGGACCTGATTCTTCTCAGTCACCTCTAAGCCAGTGCCCAGGATCACCTCTCCCCTCCTCAGCCCCACAGGCCAAGCCCACGTCAAGCCACATGCACACGTGCTCACTGCACAGACTGAGGTGAAAACACTCAGGGAAGGGCCTGAGCCATAGCCAGGCTGGCTGGCCACAGTCCACACCCAGGGGGAGTTTCTGCATGGTTACTCACAGGGAAGGGTCCGAGCCATGGTCAGGCTGGCTAGCCACACAGCCCATGCCTGGGGGGCTCCTGCATTCTCAGGGAGGAGCAGTGACTCTAGCAGTAAGATACAATGACCTCCAGGAATCTCCTTATCCCAATAAACCTCCAGGATTCTAAGGAAAATATCAAGCAGGAAGCCCACCGATAAACCTTTGCTCCCAGGGCCACAGAGTCAAGCACCAGCCCAGCACCCTCTGCAGCATGCCGGGTCCCGGGCACAACAGTGGTGCTGGAGTCCAAGGAAGGAGGACACAGTCCCTGTTGGGAAGATCCGGGAGCTAGCAATGATAGACTAACATATAAACAACCTCATGAAAACACAACAGGGTCCTCTGGAATGGCTAAAAGACTGGTAGCCCCAGCGCTGGTGAGGATGCAGAGCACCTCTGCTTCTCCCACGCCGTCAGTGGGAATAGAAAGCAGTAAAACTACCATGGAGGACCGTGTGCAAGTTTCTTAAAAAGGTGCAACTTTTCACATCTACATTCCATTCCCAGGTATTTACCCCAAAGAAATAAAAACATAATCCACAAACGGCCTTTTACAAGAATATTCATAGTGATTGAGTCTTATAGGTTTGTGTATGTACATCATATGCTATAGTTTGTTTCCCTCCACTCCCTACCCAACTCCCTCAGTTAGGTCATCTTCTTTGTCCATCTAAAGATTTCTTCTTCTTCCTTTCTAAGTCCCTTCTACACTATCTGGAGCATGAAAGGGAGGAAAGGGGGAGGGAATAGGGTGGGATTGGAGGGAGGGCTAAATGTGCAATGTGTGCATGTATGATGTTCATACCCTGACATATATCAAAATGTATAATTATAATTTACAATGCACCAATAAATGAACATAAAAAGTTAAAAAAAAAGAATATTCATAGACCCTATCCACCATAGCCACACATTAGTAACAGCCAGGAGTCTTTCAAGGGATGTGGTTAAATAACTTGTGGTATCTTCTAGATTCATTCACTAGATGCTAATCACAGTAAAGGGGAAGAAGCTACTTCCACTTCAACAGCATGAGTAAATCTCAGAAACATTATATGGGTTCAAAGAATGCATATCATATTAATCAAGTTTTTTAATCAAGAAAAGTATTGGGGTGACAGAATCCAGAGGGTCCAGGGCTCTGGGTCATGGGTGGTGGTTTAAACAGGAATGGTGCTGAGCAGCTGGCAGGGGAGTGGGGTGTTCACCTGGCTCTGGGTGGTGGCTACAGGGCTACCTGCCACTGTCAAAGCCCACTGAACTCTAATATTGGCTCATTCTATAATATGACAATTGTTCCTCAATAAAAATATAGAAGAAAGCGATCCTGTGCTCCTATGCAAGTAAATTCCAAGAACAAGAGAGTGTCTGCAGAGAGAGCCAAGGTTTGGGAGCTAGGGGGCTCGGAGCCAGTGGTCCTGAACCTGCTCCTTGAGAGACAAGCAGGGGTCACCAAGCACAGGGTGGACCAAGGGGGCAGCGTCCAACACCACAAGCTGGGAGGGAGGGAAGGCAGTCCCACCCATAGGAAGCAATCTCAGCTCCTGGGGCAGGTGGCTGGGGGGACGGGGAGCCAGGGAGAGTCAGTTATCCCTGCACAGGGTCAGACCACTGGCAGCCTCGGTGTCTCCATGTTGTGCCAGCCGGTGGAACTAGCCTGCCGGGGACTGGGGCTGGCAGAGGGCACTGAGCAAGGATGACATTGTCTGACTGGCATGAAGATCAGCATGCAGGCTCTGAGGTTGAGGAAAGGCATCGCCTAGAGCAACACAACAGAGAAAGGTTGGTCTGCAGGACAGGAAACGGGGACGGGGCTGCCCTTAGTCTTGCTCCAGCCCGTCTCTAGACATTATGTAGAAGAGGTTATAAAGAACAGCACAGAACATCAAGAAGCAAGCTAAAGAGTTGGGTGGAAATCTGGAGACATCTGGGAAGCAGAGGTCAGCTGGACAGATGGAGGACCACTATCAAAACCTCTTCAGGAACGGCAGCCGGGAGCAGCGAGAGGGTCGAGACACACCCATCCTCCTCATCAGTGGGTTTGTGCTAGTGCCCTCGCTTCCTCCACAAAACTTGTGTGTGACCCGAAAATCACTCTCATGTACACACGTGCACAAAGTGACCACAGAATGAGTTGCTGGATGGGCCCGCTCCCAGCCAAGGATGGGCAAGCAACGCTGGACAAGACAACAGTGGACAAGGTGACTGACGCTGTACGAGGTAATGCGTCCTCTTGCTTCAGCCCTGCGCTCCCAACAGGCATCCTTCCATGCTCCGCTGGGTGCATACTCAGCTCTCTGCACGACTCCCTGTGACGTCAGAGCACTGCCCCTCTGCGCTTCTCCTTGGTGACGTCACATTGCTGCCCCTCACTTCTTGGTGACATCATGTTGCTGCCCCTCCTTGCTTCTTGGTGATGTCAAGTTGCTGCCCCTCTGCACTTCTCCTTGGTGACGCCCCGCTTAGAACCACCCAGTACCTGGAGGTGCCCATGGAGTCCCCATGTGCAAGGCTGAGCAGAACTACAGGAACAGGCTGGATGAGCTCTGTTCAGCGTGTGGTGGTGCTACCAGCCCTGGGTTCAAAGCTAATGAATCTATGATAACATGCCAGGTATCTTTAAACAGAAACTGGGTTACATATTGATTAAATACCATGGCCAGAGGCTCTGTGAGGGGAGGTTCCCAGCCCAGGACAGACCAGGATCCAGGGATGATGCTGTCCTAGAGTCTAGGAGAGGAACACAACAGGTACCAGATGCTAGTGCAGCTGCCTGGGGAAACAGGACAGGGGAGCACATGCCAGCACAGGAGGCAACATCAGCAAGACCTGTCGGAGGATTCTGTCAAAACTGGACCCAATGCGAAGAGTTGACAGGTGCAAAAGTTAGGAGACATGAAGAAGACACCCAGAAAGTTACACGGCACCTCTGGTTGGGTTTTTGAAGGAAAGCCAGAGAGCACAGAGAGGAGGAGGAATGGAAGGAAGCAATGAAGGAAAGGTTCCCAAAACTGCAGGAGAGGCAGCAGTCTGAGCTCAGGGCACAAACAGCAGACGGCCCACACTGGCCCAGCCCAGGTACCGCATGAGGCCGAGGTAAGGAGGGGGGACAGGTCACCGCTAAGAAAGACAGCGAGGCTAGAGGTAGCCCCTCCGCCAGACTGACTGCAGGCAGCCACAGTTTTGAGGGAAATGGCTATGAATTGAGATTCCAGCGCTCAGTAAAATTAGATTTCATGTGGGAATGGCATATTTTTAGACATCCGAGGATTCTGAAAGCTTGCCCACCCACAGATGTTAACAAAGTGACTCTAGAAGACAGACATGGGCAAATGAGAAGTGAACACGAGTGAGCGAGGGAGACATGGCAGAAGCGCCGTGGTGGACGGGAGGAGAGCTCAGAGCACATCTAGGCCAGAGCCGCCTTGGCATCAAATGCAGCTGATCCAGAAGGATCCAGAAGGATCTGTAGCTTCAGCCCCTGCCTCATCTGGGAGGGGAGCAACCCAGGCAGTTCTTAAGGCAGGGTATTGACAGGGAAAGAGAACTGAGGTTTGCTGGACTTAAACACCACCCCCATCAACAGAAATGCAAAGCTATCAATAAAATACTGGCAGGCAGAATCCAGCAGCATGCTAAAGTCAAATCCATCACTTCTCCAGAAGAAAGGATGGCTCAGTCCAAGATTAGTGGTTTCATTCAAAACTTACAAGAGGAAACCTATGCAGAGAGATTGCTCACTGAGCGAGCAACTGATAGAATCCAACACCATTTCTGATAGCTTAAATAACTTGTAAACTAATCTGAAAGGGAAATTTCTCTAATTTATTAAAGGTTCCGACCTTAACACTATGGCAGATAATCACACTGTGATGGAACGTTAGGGCTGTTCTTAAAAGAGTCAAGTAAAAGGACGCCCATGATTAATTTCAGCATTTAACGCTGTGCTGTATGCTCTAAGCCATGAAATAAGACAAAAAAAAAAAAACAGGAGAAAAATAAAATTGGCACTTATTCATGATTTATCTACTTGGAAAACCCAAGGTTGTCTGCTGACAACCAGCTGGAAATCCTTCAGCAAGAAATAGAATATGGCAACACAGCAAAAAATAGGCAAAGAATCCTAAAAGGTGATTTATAAAGTGATGCCTCTTATACAAATACTAATATCCAATAAAGTTACATAAGTATGTTCAACCTCCCTAGTAATCCTGGAATTTTAATTAAACAGTGGCAAGGCAATTCTTCATCAAAGCAGGAAACATAAATGACTGATAAAATCCAAATTGATAAATACAGCATCTATTAACACTATGCAGGTACACCCATCGATTCAACAATCCCAAATGCTAAAAAGACGTGCTCTTTGAAGCACATTCTCAAAAAGATGTGCATGTAAAGATGACTGCTAAAGCATTGCTTATTCTGGGGGGAAGAGGCAGAAATGACCTAGGTACCCACTACAAGACACACAACAGTACCTTACATCAATAAAGCAGTGGGGTAAGGGGCTGCTACATTATCCTAACTCTTGAGGTGGCCCTAAAATATAAATATGTTATAAATTTTGATGAATGAGTATTAAATATAACCATTAAAGTTGAATTGAAAATGCACATCTTACTGAGATGCAGAGAGAGTTCCTGGATCATTAACGTATTCATGGATAATGCTGCTTTTCAGCAGAAGGAAACTGGCTTGGTGTCCATGACTGCTTTTCCATACAGTGACCCTGGGGCTACGTCAGTACATGGTGGGCCACGCAAGCATTCTGTCATGACAACGACCCTCAATTCTTGGAACCCCTTCAGAGATCCCTGAATAGCCTCCATCAAAAATATTTTCAATGATTAGCAGATAACTCTTATGATACCTTCTTTCAATTATGTAGAGAGCAAGAAATTGGAAGCTGAAAACAAGTGTCAGGTGATCATTAGTCAGAGTCTGTGGAGAGCAAGGCAGTGCTTCAGACTGCCCACCTCCATGCCCCTGCACCTGGCAAAGATGGAGCGAGCGACAGGTGCACCAGTTTCTCCGTGGGGGAAGGGAGTGACAGGTGTGCCCTTCTCTCAAGGAGAGGGGCAGGAGGGAGAAGGACACGCAGAGCTCAGCCCCATTGTTTTGCAGATTCAACACTTAGCAAGAAACCCTTGTGAGACTTAGATCCGGACACAAATGACCCAGAACCAACTGCCCCAGCAGGCACTCTGCGAACCCCACCACCACCAGGCCTAGGCATGCTCCACCTAAGCTCTGAGGTCTTCAGCCCCCATGGCCCAGCTGTGTCGTGGCAGTACTGGCCACGAGAGTTGCAGCTCTAGCGCCCTAGTAACAGCGCACCTCCAGATGCTCTCATCTTTTCATTCATTGTTTTCATTTTCAAGCAATATGCTAAACCCTAAAGTAATATTATTTTCTTTGAAGTTCTTTACCCTGCTACAAGTATCATTAGGGACCAAACCTCATTATTAACAACACTCAAGAAATGATAAGAGAAAATGTTAATAGCAACAAATCATGGAGAAAACATAAGCCAAAAATGTGAACACATAAGTTTAATCACTAATTTCATGCATTTACTCACCTGGTGCTATCCGGTCTACTCATCAAGCAACATAGTACTTACTAAAAATATTGTGGAAAATTAAAATAAGACAGGTCAACTGAGGAGACCAAAACACTAGGCCAAGAGGACATCAGGGACCAGGTTCAGTCACACCACCATTATATTTAAAATGTCATCTAATCTTGTAATGGTGAAAAACTTAAAGAATTTCCTCTATAGTCAGGAACAAGACAAGGATGTCCACTCTCACTACTCTTACTCAATATTGTACTTGAAATTTTAGCCAAGCAATTAGACAAAGAAAGAAAGAAAAGGGATACAAGTAGAAAAGGAAAGAGCCAAATTATGTATATTTGCAGATGATATGATCTTATACTTAGAATACCCTAAGGGTTCCATCAGAAGACATCTAGAGCTGATAAGAAATTCAGCAAAGTAACAGAACACAAAACCAACATACAAAGTTTAATAGATTTTATGTAGTTGGGCATGGTGGTTCAATCCCAGTATTTGGGAGGCTAAAACAGGTTGATTGCAGATTCAAAACCAGTCTTAGAAGCCAGGCGTGGTGATGCATGCCTGTAATCCCAGTACTTGGGAGGCTGAGACAGGAGGTTCACAGGTTTGAAAACAGCCTCAGCAACCTAGTGAGACCCTGTTTCAAAACAAAAACATAAAAAGGGCTGGGAGTATTGCTCAGAGGTAGAATGCCTCTGGGTTTAATCCCTAGTAGGAGAGAGAGAGAGAAAGACACACACACACACACACACACACACACACAACAACAACAACCTAGCAAAACCCTGTTTCAAAATAAAAAGAATAAAAATCAAAAGGGCTGGGGGTGTAACTCAGAGGTAGAATGCCCCTGGGTTTAGTCCTCAGTACCACATGAAAAAATAGATTTTATATAATAATATAATATAATTATATATATAAGATTTTTATATAATAATGAACCCACTGAGAAAGAATTCAGGAAAACAACTTCATTCACAATAGCCTCAAAAAAAAAACTAGGAATAAAACTAACCAAGGAGGTAAAAAGAGAATGAAAATTAAAGAACATTGAAGAAAGAAAATGAAGAAGATACTAGAAGATGGAAAGACCTCCCATGTTCATAGCTAGGCAGAATAAATATTATCAAAATAGCCATACTACCAAAAGTAATCTATGTATTCAATGTAATCCTCATCAGAATACCAATGATATTCTTCATAGAACTAGAAAAAAAATCCAAAATCCATATGGAAGAATGAAAGACCCAGAATAGCCAAAGCACCCCTGAACAAAAGGAGCAATGCTAGAGGCATCACATACCTGATTTCAAATTATATTATACAGCCAAGTCAACAAAAACAGACATGTAGACCTAATGGAACAGAAGACACAGAGACAAACCCACACAGCTACAGTCATCTGATTCTGGACAAAGGTGCCAAAAACATACATTGGAGAAAAGACAGCCTCTTCAACAAATGGTGCTGGGAAAACTGGGCATCCATATGTAAAAGATTAAAAATAGATCTCTATCTCTCACCCTGCACAAAAGTCAATTCAAAATGGATCAAAGACCTTAGGGTAAGATCAGAAACTTTGTGACTGCTAGAAGAAAACATAGGGAAACACTCCAACATATAGGCACAGGCAGCAGCTTCCTGAATAGAACTTCTAAAGCTCAGGAACTAATACCAAGAATCAATACATGGGATGGCATCAACCCAAAGCTCCTGCACAGCAAAGAAAACAATTAACAGCATGAAGAGCCTACAGAATGAGAAGAGTCTTTGCCAGCCACTTTTCTGATGGAGGATTAATATCTAGAATATATAAAGAACTCAAAAAACTCAACACCAAAAAAAAAGACCATTCAGTAAATGGGCAATGAACTAAACAGACACTTCTCAAAAGAAGTACAAATGGCCAAGAACTGGATGAGAAGTTGTTCAACATCTTTAGCAACCAGGGAAAGACAAATCAAAACTACACTGAGATTCTCTCATCCCAGCCAGAATGGCAATCATCAAAAATACAAATAATAAATGTTGGCAAGGATGTTGGGGCGGAGGGTACTTTTATACACTGTTGGTGGGAATGTAAATTAGTTCAACCACCATGGAGATCTGTATAGCAGTTTCTCAAAAGAGTAGGAATGGAACTTCCATCTGGCCCCACGGTACCATTCCTCCTCAATTTATTTCCAAGAGAATCAGTCAGCGTACTTTAGAGACACATGCATACCCATGTTTATCACAGCATAATTTACAATAGCCAAGTCACAGAGTCAGCCTAGGTGTTCAACAACAGATGAATGGATAAAGAAAATATGGTATATATACACCATGGAGTCTTATTCAACCATAATGAATGAAATTATGTCATTGGCAAAATGGAAAGAACTAAAGACCATAATTTTAAGCAAAAATAAGTCATATTGAGTGAGAAAAGTATGTTTTTTTCTCATATGTGGAAGGTAGAGGAGAAAAAACAACACAAGAAAAAGAGGAAAGCCATGAAAGTAAGGAGACCATTAGGGTAGAGGAAGAGGGCCGGGCAGAGGGAAGGTTGAGGGAGATATCACAGAATAAAACTGATCAAGTTATGGTATAGCATATACATATGTTCCACAATAAAACCAACCATTCTGCATAATTAATATGTACCAGTTTAAAAAAAAAAAAGGCTGGGGCCAGGCATGGTGGTGCACGCTTGTAATCCCAGTACTTGTGAGGCTGAGACAGGAGGAACTCAGGTTCACGTCCAGCCTCAGCAATGTAGTGAGACCCTCCACAACTTAGTGAGACCCTGCCTCAAAATAAAAAATAAAATAGGGCTGGGGATGTAGTTCAGAGGTAGAATGCCCTTGGGTTCAATCCCCAGTACCGCAAAAAAAAAAAAAAAAAGGCTGGGGGATATAACTCAGCGGTAGAGTACCCCTGGGTTTAATCCCCAGTACCACAAAAAGTAATTAAAATAAGATATGGCATTAAAGTATTAATAAAATATATTAATAAATATAAAATATATTAACAAATGTGATTTCACTTGTTTATTTTCACTTTTTAAAATTTGGGCAACTAACAACTTTATTATTATTATTATTATTATTATTATAACTATTTGGTACCAAGGATTGAACCCAGGGGCATTCTTCTTCTGAACTATACACCTAGCCCTTTTTATTTTTTATTTTGAAACAGTGTCTCACTAAGTTGTTGAGAGTTTTACTAAGTTGCTGAGGCTGGCCTCAAACTTGCAAACCTCCTGTCTCAGCCTCCCAAGTACTAGGACTAGAGGCATGTACCACTGCACCTAGCATCAACTAGCAACCATAAATTACACATTATATCAAATTGTATTCCTGTTGGATCTGTCAAGAGCACTCATGAGCTGTTACCAGCATTATCCTCTGTGGAGGGGGCTCAACTGAACAGGGATAGGCACATTCTTGATTCTATGTATTTATGTGCTCTTTTAATTTTTATGCTAAGTAGATTACTTCCATATCCTTTTGTGTGTGTGTGTGTGTGTGTGTGTGTGTGTGTGTGTGGTGCTGTGGATCAAACTCAGGAGCATTCTACCTCTGAGCCATACGCCCAGTCCTATTTTATTTTTTATTTTGAAACAGGGTCTCACTAAATTGCAGAGGGCCTTACTATGCTGCTAAAGGCGTAATTGAACCTGCGATCCTCCTGTCCCAGCCTTCCAAGTACTGGGATTACAAGTGTGTGCCAACACACCCAGCTCTATATTCTTTTCGGTTTTTGTGGGGGCGAGGTGAGATTGCACCTAGGGCCTCATGCATGCTAAGCACACACTCAACCACTGAGCTACTCCGCAGTGGCCTCACTTCCATAATTTTTTAAACCAAGTGACTTTTAAAAGAAGGGGCTTCCAAAGATAATTTTTTCAGCCAACACTGGGCTGATGCACAGGGAGGCCAACGCAATGCCGCACTCTGGGTGGCAGGACGGTATCTCACTTTCAAGTGTCTGGGCCACACAGGTCACTGGCCTGGGCAGCCTTGGGTTTGGGGTTGTCCCTATCATCCACAGTCCTGGTGTGAAACAACTCGCAGGCCTGCTGCAAGCCTTGCTACCATAGCAGGCTCAGGGCTTCTGATAATTAAAGAGGGTCAAATCCTTTAGTGAAAACCAGAGGTCTCCAAAGGCACTACTTCACAGGAGACCTGCCTAATCACTGTGACACTTGTTACTCCAGGTGTTGGCAGAGGTCTCTCAATGCCTGTCACAAAAAGAGCCTGCAGGGCACATTTGCATTAAAAACTTAACCTCTGGGTGCTAAGCATTTGCATGAAATTCTTAGTGGCCTTTACAAGTAGATGGGTTCAGAAAAGTAGCAATGTACATGATGCAGTGTTTAAAGTTTGTGGACATTTAAGCAGTCACCAACATAAATTAAGTGATTTTGCAATTTCTGCTCAATCCTGACACCAGCAGAGGAGGATGAAGTAACCCGCCAAAGTCACATGGAGGGCCGCGTGAACGCACAGCCATGCTCCCGTGGGCCAGAGTGCTGGGTGAGCACTGCAGTCTCCCTCTGATGGCATGTGTGTGTTCTTTACGCCAAGCCCCACCATGAATCATCTTCTAACATTAGCACTTTCTAAAGGCCCCTGTTTGGGCCAAGGAGCCCAGGACAATGCATCTCACAAAAAGTGGGTTCCTGCTTTGGGTGTGAGAGCCCTCTACTTTTTAAAAAGTGCAATTTCTAAACTATTCTAATGAATAAATGGTATGCTCTATCCTGGGCAAGAGAAATAGAAATCATCACTTACACCTCTTATGCCTGAGCCAGTCACCCATGCTGCCCTCCATCCACCGCCGCCATGAGCAGCTCAAGTCTCAAATTCTTACATGTAACATCACCAAACAGAAACTAAAGCTCACCACCAATGAAAGGAGAGAGATATCATCACATCTTCAAAGTCAAAACGGGACACAGCCTGTGGAGGCTGCCATGGGAGACCCCAAGAAAGGCATGGAATCAGCAGAGGAGGGGGGAGGCTGCAGGCTGTGACAGTCCCAAGACACTGGGGGACACATGGCTTTCTGCAGTGAACAACAGTGAACAATTATCTTCAGTCTCAAAATTCAATTTGCCTAAGGAAAGAGCCCTTGGGCCATCAGTCAGTCTTAAGTCATAGACCAACTGATATAATGAGCCCACAATTAAATGAATCCGAAGCTGACCCTCCTCGGGGTGGAGGTGGGTCATGAGCCCAGTCCTCCATGTGCAAAGCCCAGCAGCCACTCAGCTCTGTTTCAAGAGAAGAGTGCTGGGAGGCCCATCACGATTCCAGGGGTCCTGGAAACATTTTACCAGCGCACCACAACCCCATCTCAGCTACGGGGCGCCTGGCCTTCGTGGGCAGAACCGTCCCAATCCCCATCTGCTCTGCCGAGGGCAGGAACTGTCACTGTCTGTGGGAAGACTGAGCAAGTGCATCAAACCCATTGCCTCCTCTATGTCACACTGGGAAGTCCATGTGGCTGCTGACGCCTAACCCGCCTACAGCTGGGCTCCAAGCTCTGCCCCAAGCACAGGGCGGTTTTCCAGCACATCTCCCCCAGGACACAGCAGGATTCCTCCCCTCACCATTCCACCCCAGGAGAGGGAGCTGGCATCCTCCCCTGAGGGCTGCAGGGACTGAGCCAGGAGCCAGCTTTGTGGAGTCAGATCTAAGCTGCCCCAGCCACCCTGCACTCTTGCCCTATCTCCTGTTTCTTTGATGTATTTCTTGTTGCAAGGACGAGGATCACCTGCTGTTTCATGTCTCCGTTCTTCTGCTGTCAGCCTCCCTAAGGAGCAGGGTGACTTCTGAGTTCTCGCAGAAAGAGTCCTTCACTGGAATTCTCTCTTGACAAAGGCCCAAAAAAACTGCTATCCTGGGTTTTCTTGGAACTCACTCTCTTCCAAATGTACTCAGGAGCTTGGGATCCGATTTCTCAAGGGAGCCCATGTCCCCAGAGTCCCCTGCAGCAGGCAGGGAGCCAGCTGCTCTGCAGATGCGTCCTGGGCTGAGGAGGCAGCTCTAGGCTCTGCCTGGCGCAGGATGACTCTTCCCAGTGAGGGATGGTTCCGGCGTTTGTTCCTTCAAATCCAGCTCTGGGAGGTAATAACAGCTCCTCTCAATCTCTCCTTGGGACCAGCTGCTGGTTCTCATGAGCCTCAAACCCACATCCCCAGGGACCTTCCTGAGGAAGTCACGAGAACCTCCTCCATATCCCAACTAATCTGGACCCCAGAGCTGGCTGCTCTACAGCTCTCCGAACCTGTGACCCCAGGCCAGGCTCCCAGTCCAGGGTCCATGCCCTCCCAGTGGGCCACGATTTCCTAGCTCAGCTCTTGAAACACAGCACATTGTCCTCTGTGCAAGGAAGTTAGTGTGATGGTCAGCCCCCTCCCCTGACCTCCTAGAGAAGACTCTGGGAGGCCATGAGTTAGCGCCTGAATAAACACACAGGAAAAAAAAAGGGAAGGAGTATACCCATGGGTCCAACAGCATGTAAACTCCACCTTCAACCCTGTCAGCTATTAAATATCTGGCACTACTAGCCTATCACCTCAGACATGGCAGGGGTGGAAGGGCAGAGGAGAGTGGTGCACTGAGAGGATGACGGGGCCACACCTGCTGTGGGCTTGAGGCAGGTGACCTGGAGAGCAGACAGGGCCAAGAACCTGCCCCCCCACCCAGCACAGGTCCTGCACCAGAAGCACACTCAACTGCATGTTGGCAGAATTTGTAGATTGTCCTACAATAGAGTTTTAACAAAAGACTTACTGAGAATTGATGGTGTTGAGAGATCACCTCTGAATTCACAAATCCATTTATCAAGTTCTGAATAAAGAAGGCTTCACTGATGACTACCTCAGAGCTGGTTTCTGTGCCACGGAATGATGCGTCTGGCCACTCAGTGGATGTGCCCTTGAGTCTTTTCTAGGAACACTGAGAAACATCCAGAGGCAACCATAGGATCGAACCTGGTCTCCGTGGAAACTGATAGCTGGTGCTGCCTCCCCTTTTGGTCAGGAGCCCTGCAGTACCTCTTTGCTTGATGCCCAGCACCGAGCCACATGAAGAAGGACCGGAGGTGGCATGTCATAAGAGAGACACAGCGTAGGGGACAGACGAAGATACTGATCACACTATTTCTGCTGCCAACTTTAGGCTCTTGAATTAGGTCTTACAGCAACAAATTTTAAAACAGACACATAGTCAAATAATGGTATCACCACTTTAAGATCGTGGACAGTGGGGGACACTGTAAATGCTGGGCTGCTCTTCTGTAAAGACCCACTGCAGACACACCTGCTCAGAAGGTGATATGACAGGGTGAACCATGAAGCTGCGTGGTCTCACCCGCAAACACGGGGTTCCAGCCGGGGAGACACTCAGTCTGTGGATATGAAGCATTTTTTCATGGAAATCAACTGGACTTTCTGCAACTCACCTCTAACTCTTTTCAATAATTTGCATGATGCTCAGAACAACTGGACTAATCCTCTAGACAACACCTACATGTTTAAGAAAATGTATTTATTTATTTATTTATTTATTTTTGCGGTACCAGGGATTGAACCCAGGGGCGTTCTACCTCCGAGCTACACGCCCGGCCCTATTTTTTTATACTTTTATTTTGAAACCGGGTCTCATGAAGTTGTGCAGGGCCTCACTAGGTAGAGAGAGAGAGAGAGAGAGAGAGAGAGAGAGAAGAGAGAGAGACAGGGAGAGAGAGAGAGAGCTGAGGCTGGCCGCGAACCCGGATCCTCCGGTCTCCGCCTCCCAAAGTACTGGGATTACAAGCGTGCGCCACCACGCCCGGCTTATTTTTAATTTTTGTTGGTGCACTGTAATCAGAGATCATAATGAAGTTCAGAGTGACAGGAACATACATGCACACAGCACTTGGTCAGCTTCCCCCAGCTCCCACCACACTCCCTCCCCTTCCCCAGACATGATATTGAGATTGGCATTGATAATTTGAAGAAGAAGGCACCGCCTGCTTTTAATTCCAGTACAGTTACATATGCCCTCGTGTTGCGAATAATTCCACAGAGCACAGGCAGGGCAGAGGTGACGATGATGAATGCCCCGTTTCTCCACAGCTGAACTCAATCACCATCTCATTTGTGGAAGACAGACTCACACGCTGTTCCAGCCAACATCTGGACTGAACTGCACCCTCCAAAGTTGACGTGTCAAATCCCTAACCCCTGAAGTGACAACACTTAGACACGGGGCCTTAAAGAAGGTACTTAAATGAAGTCATAAGGATGGGTCCTGATCCATCCAACACTCCTGGGGTGCCCATAAGGAGAGGAAATCAGGACACAGACACACAAGGGGGCGGCCACGAGAAGATACAGCAGGAAGACACCATCACCAGCCAAGGAGAGAGGCCTCAGAGAAACCAGTCCACCCTGCCCAGGGACTTGGGCTTCCCACCTCCAGGACTGTGAGGAAATAAATTTCTGTGGTTAAGAGTTCTAGTCTGAAGTATTTAGTTACGGCAACAATGTGAGCTGATACACGCAGGTGAAGACACATAAGTAGAGACCTACTTACATGCCATCAGGGTGGGGCAAAGCTGCCCACTTCAATCCATGTGTATTAAGAGCAAACGGAGGCCAGGCATGGTGGCGCACGCTTGTAATCCCAGTACTAGGGAGGCTGAGACCGGAGGATCTGGGTCCGTGGCCAGCCTCAGCTCTTAGTGAGGCCCTCCACAACTTCGTGAGACCCAGTTTCAAAATAAAGTATAAAAAGTAGAGCCGGGGGTGTAGCTCGGAGGTAGAATGCCCCTGGGTTCAATTCCCGGTACCGCAAAAAAAAAAAAAAAGAGCAAATGGAATTAAGAAAGAATGAACTAACATTTGAAAAAAAAGGTCAGCTTCATCCTCATTTTCTAAACTATCCATTTTTCATCAAATGTTGTGCCCCAAGTCCAAAAACATTTGAAAAGAAACTGGTGTCCCTTTGGCCAACAAAAGGCAGCTCTACTTAAGGAATCAATAACAATATTGTGTATGTCCTGATAAAAACGGAAAACCTGTTGCTAAGTGCCAGCATGCATGTGTGCAACCTCTTCCCTGTGCAGTGGCAGGGAAGAGCACACGTTCAGACAGCAGAGGGCACCAGCCGTCGCACGTGCCACACTGCTGCGGCCGTGGGGACTGGCACAGCACTGGCGCAGCACTCTGCCTCCAAAACCCTCAGGAGCAGAGCTCAGTTCAGGTGCAGCCCGTCCGTGATAATGACAAAGCAGTCCCGCAAAATAAAAGTTCCCCCTTTGTATCGCCAAGGTTACCACAAAGCACAAAAACTAGGCATCAAACTTTTAAAAGCTGACTTGTAAATACATGAATGAATAGTGTGTTAAAATGAAAAGGCAAAATCAGTGCAGGTTCTTTGAAAGGCGACTAATGCAAGTGACGTGCATGGATTCCACTTCCTGGCTCACTGCAATCAGGACCCTTAATAATCAGGACCCTTGTAAGTGCACCTGCCTCACTGTTGGGCACAGGTGCAGTGCCAGGCAGCACAGGCCAGATCCTGCTCCCCGGCCTGGCCGCGACTGTGCGCTGTGATTAGGACCTCCCATTCCTTCTCCTGGCCCCTGGCTTGCCACCCACTCTGACTGGGTCTGACTGCTCCAGATGGCTCCTGCGTGGAGTCAGGAGCATTTGTCTTTCTGCAGCTGGCTTATCCAGCTTAGCATAAGGTGGCTTCAGATACTACCTTATCGCCAAGCTTCCTTTGTTCCCAGCCTCCCCACACTAACCATGGGCTTTGGTATCAACGACCAGGCACAGCAGGACCCAGAAGAGACACCTACATGGTGGCTAAACTGCAGGGACCAAGCAATGTGCCCACAACACCACCTCACCAAGCCAGCTCCTCCAGGACGGAGCTGCTGGGGGAGAGACATGGCCCCTCCATGAGCATAGCTCATTCATGCTTTGTTCCTGACAGGGACCCTAGGCTGTGATGGCCTGGATCTGGGATGATCCCCAAAGTTGTTCACAGTAAAGAGTTTGGCAGAAGCTTTTGCAAACCTCAACCTGTTCCTTAAAAAATTTGAAAACGTGGGCCTCAACAAGAAAAGATTTTCATGAATAGAGAGGAATGTTCGTGGTGTGTGACCTGCTCACAAGCAGGTGTATAGTGAAAAAAAAATGAGCAAAGGACCAAGGACATATCTCAGGGAGAGCAACAATACACCCTCCCGCAGAGCCTCAGCCTCTGTAGGGCAATGGGGAGATGTCCCGGGGAGGCACTGCTGTCTCATGCATGTCACCACCCCTGGAACCCTTGCAGGGAACAGGAGGAGTGGGAGACAGCACCAACCAGGAACCTGACCCTGCAGGCCATGGCTAGTGTGTGTTTTAAAAGTAAAAAAAAAAAAAAATAGAAAACAACTTAGAGAATAAGGCTGTAAAGAAAAAATATTTTTGTGGCTGTGTGTTTGTGTTTAAAGCTAAGTATTATCACAAAAGAGTCAATTTTTTTCAGAAAATAACAATTTTATGAAGTAAACAAGCTACAGGAATCCAAGGTTAATTTATTACTAAAAGAACATGTTTTTCTAAAGTTAGTGTGTTCTAAGTGTGCAGTGCTGTAAGGTCTTCCCTGTGCATAGCACCATCCTGGGCCTCCAGACTCCCTCACTGACTTACCGGGGCCACTTCCATCCTGCCAGCTGTGCACCTGTGTGCAGGTACACCATTCTCGTCCCTGAGGCTGCGTTTTACTTTACCTTGTCTACCTTCAGATACGTCTGGGTGCAACACTTGCCGCTGGGTTACAGCTGCCCACAGCATTCAGCACAGTAGTAGGGTGCAGGGTGCAGCCCCATGTGCAGGCCGCACCCTCCTGTGTGTGTAACTCCACGATGCTGGAGCAGCAGCAAAATCACCTGACACCTCACAACCAGTTCCCAGAACACATCCCCCTGCCGTGAGATGCTTGATCATAACTTGACCTTAAGAAGCTTAAACTATGACACAGCAAGGCAGAGGACTTGGTCTGCACACAGTGGAACACATCCATCACACTCAGAGCACAGGTGTCTCCAAGGGAAAGACCAAGTCTCATGGGGTTTTCTCCCAAGCTGCCGTCCACGTGTCTGACTTTGTGCGGCTCCCTCAGGAAGGGCTCTCTCTCTGCCCACCTTCCCTCCAACCTCAGCAGACCCTGTCCAGTGGTTATAGCCACTGAGGACAACATCTGTCCAGGCCATGGTTGGACACACAAAGACTTTCATCCATCCACAGTGTGTTCAGAAACAGTGTAAACAAGTTGTCAGTGGTGAAAATCCTGTGCTGGCTTATACATACACCATAAAGAGACTGATTTATGTAAAAAAGAAAGGAAGAAAAATGGGCTTGCAGTACTTGATGAGGCCAGGCCAGCAGAGGCCGGAAGCCCCTGGGTGCAGCCCTGCCCACCGGGACATCCCGGGGGCCACCCCTCAGCACCACAGCTGGACCCCGTCCATCTCCTGGTTGCTCCTCATGTTCTGCTCCCACTGGCAAATCCCAGGGAAACACAGAGAACACATTTGGATATATTTTGAAAGTCAGGAAGAAGTACAGTGTGGTGAAATGAACAGAGCTTTGAAGTCGAACCTGGGCTCTGTTCTCCCTCTGTTTGTAAGGTCTACACAGTGCACAGGTTCCCTGTGATGCCAAACATCACCGTCCTCATCTACGAGGCAAAGGTGACACTCCTGGCTGGCGGGTGCTGTGTGCATCAGTCATGCTGCACCATGACTGATACTGTGATTCTGCACCATGTGATACTGCACCATGACCGCTAGTGCCATGCGCTGTCAAGAGGGGCGCACACATAGGGGCCCTGGGAGGTAGGTCTGAGGAGCACCCCTCAAATATAAGAAGACACAACGTAGCGACTCATCCGGAGCTCCTAGGAGAGGAAGGGGTGAGCTCAGAATGTAGACGGAGATTTATACAGCTTCAAACCTCCTCCTCCTCCTCCTCCTCCTGCCAGCCAGCTGGCACCACACGGACACACACGTGTGCACACAGGGAGGAGAACAACCCAGGGCCAGGTGCTGAACTGCTGAATGGGGCTAACTCACAGCCTCCTGAGGAAAGGCAGCGACTGCACCCTCTAGAGCAGGGAGTGATTGAGAAGGGAGGGCAGAAGTCCAGAGGTAGGATACGCAGAAACAGACACATGAGCTGGGAGAGGCAGGTTCTCCATGAGAGCTACCGTCACTGCTGGGGGAGGCAGGTTCTCCATGAGAGCTACCGTCACTGCTGGGGGAGGCAGCTTCTCCATGAGTGCTACCGTCACTGCTACTCACATTCTTCTTAAAGTATTAATGGCATTGAGGCCTTGTACACACACAAAAGAAACAGAACAAACCAGATGTGATCTGCACACTTGGTTTCCATTTTAAGAGTCGATGAATGGTTAAGTACAAGCTCATGAAAACACACCCAAGTGCACTCAAAGCCCTGCATCCAGAGCCCAGGCCTCCATTCATGCTGCGGGGCATTCGTACCACGCCTGGCAGTCTCTGGTCCCTCCCCTTGGCAGGGTGTTCAGAACACCCGCCCCGCTGTAGCTGGCACAGGAAGGCGCTCAAGACGCAGTAATTCAGTGGCAGCAGCTACAGAATAGCTCTAGTCAGCAGGAAGCAGAGACCCAGCGCTCTCCAACACCAGCGCCTCCTGAGGACACGCAGTGCACTCTCTCAGGCACCAGGCTCCTGCCCACTCCTGCCCACCCGCTTCAAGGAGCAGCTCTGTTTTCTGTGCCGCCATAGTGCGGTCCCTCTGAAAACCAGGCTGTAGTGTATTTACTCACCTCAGCCTGTTTTATGGATTTATTACAGCTGTTCTGGGGTAGTTAATCTAGACCATTTTACTCAAAGGCCTTACAACACTTTCTAATCCCATAAAGTAATCAACTATACAGATAAAATGAGTGGTTGTGTATTTATAATTCATTAGGTGCCAATAAAGAAGAACTGCATTACCTGGAGGTTCCCTACCTGCAGGCAAAGAAGCCCTAGGAGACCAGAGTAATTACAGAAGATGCTAGATAGATAGATGATAGATATAGATAAATAGATACAGATGATAGATGGATAGAGAGATAGACAGATATAGATATAGATAAATAGATGATGGATAGATGGATAGATGATGGATGGATGGATAGACACATGATAGATGATAGATAGATAGATAGATGATAGATAGATAGATAGATCATAGATACAAGCCAGGTAGACAGAGATTGGGGAGAGACTATTATGGTTTGGATACGGAATGTCCCCCAGAAAAGCTCATGTGTGGTCAACGCATGTGTGGTTCAAAGGTGGGGCATGGCTGGAGGAGGCGGGTCACTGGGGGTAACGTGTGAGGGTTCTAATTTCCCCACATCCTAGCCAAAACTCATTTTCCTCTGTTGTTGCTATCTTAACAGTGTTACAGCAGGTGTGGCATGGTATCTTATTTTGGGTTAGATTTGCATTTCCCTCATGACTAATGATGCTGAGCATCTTTTCAGGTGTACATTGGCCATTTGTCATCTTTAGAGACTCATGTCCTTTGCCTATTTTTAATTGGGTTGTTTGTCCTTTTGTTGTTGAGTTATAGAGCTGGTCCACATATCCTTAGTATTAAAGCTTTGTCATGTGATTTATAAATGTTTTCTCTCACTCATAAATTCTTATTCCCTTCATAGTGTCCTTCATGCATAAGTTTCCCTTAACATAAACTTCAATTTATCTTTTTTCTTTTGTTACTCTCTGCTTTTAGTGTCATATTTAAGAAAGTATTGTCAAATTCAGGATCATCAAGATTTGCCTTATGTTTGTTTTTTAAGAGTTTTATAGTTTAGCTCATATAATTTGGTCTCTGGTTTTTATTTATGGTATGAGGTAGGGGTCTTTTTGTTGTTGTTGTTGCATATGGATATCCAGTTGTCCCAGCACCATTTAAGAGGCTCTTCTTTTCCCATTGAATGGACTTGACACCTTTGTCAAAAATAATTTGTCCATTGTAATGGTGGATGTGTGAGAGCCGTATGTCATTAATGCTGGCTCCACAGAAAGAGGTAGGGACATTCCCTCCTCTTCAGTTTTCATAGAATTTGAGAAAGACTGGACTAATTCATCTTCAAGTGCACATCAGTAGTTCACCATGATGCCATCTGTCCCTGGGCTTCTCTTGACTACCAAGTCAGACACTCACTAGTCAGGGCTGCTCAGGCTTTTCCCTTTTGCATGTTCAGTGTTGACAGGTTGTCTGTTTCTAGAAATCTGTCCATTTCATCAAGTTTATCCAGTTTGTCCATATAAAGATATTCATGGTATTCTCTGATCTTTTTTATTCCTATTGTTGGTAATACTGTCATTTTTATTTTAAAAAGTTGAGTCTTCTCTCTTTTTATCTTAGTCCATTTTTCTAAAGGTTTGTTATTTTGATCTAAAAAAACTTTTATTAATTTTTCTCTATTGTGTTTTCTTTCTTTCTCTCTTTCTTCTTTTTTTTCTGGGGATTGAACCCAGGGGCATTCTACCTCCAAGCTACACCCTTGGCCCTTTTTATTTTTTATTTTGAAACAAGGTCTTGCTAAGTTGCCTAGTCTGGCCTTGAACTTGCGATCCTGCTGTCTCAGTCTCCCAAGCACTGGAATTATAGGCATGTGCCACCATGCTTGGCTTTTTGGTTGCTTTTCTAATCTCTATTTGCTTAACCCCACTCTAATCTTTATTTTCCTTTCCTCTGCTAACTTTAAATTTAGTTTGCAATGCCCTTTCTAATTCTTTTTTTTTTTTTTTTTTTT